>CABHPH010131730.1:0-28809 GCA_902168325.1 Peromyscus nudipes | reverse complement strand
GTGTGAATTGGCTGTTTGAAACCTGGGGCTTAGCAGAGACGCTTGGCTCAGCCTGGGAGGAGGGGACTAGACCTGCCTGGACTAAGTCCACCAGGTTGATCTCAATCCTCTGGGGAGTCTTTGCCCTGGAGGAGATGGAAATGGGGGGCTGGGCCGGGGGGAGGGGGTGGGGCGGGAGGGGGGAGAACGGGGGAATCTATGGCTGATATGTAAAGTTGAATTATATTGTAAAATAAAATAAAATAAACTCAAAAAAAAGAATCTGCTGTTTGTTTTTATTATTGTTATTATTGTGTTGAAATTTCTTTTTTTATTATTATTAAGAGATTTTCTATTCATTTTACATACCAACCACAGATTCCCCTCTCCTCCCTCCTCCCCCAGGTTCTTCCCCCAAACCACCCCCCATTTCCACCTCCTCCAAGGCAAGGTCTCCCATAGAGAGTCAGCACAGCCTGGTACATTCAGTTGAGGCAGGTCCAGGTCCCTCCTCCGGGCACCAAGGCTGGCTCATGCACCAGGGATGGGTCCCATTCCCACTGCCTAGGGGTCCCCTGACAGTTCATACTAAACAACTCTCTCACCTATCCATAGGGCCTAGTCTAGTATCATGGGGACTCCTCAGCTATTGGTCCACAGTTTGTGCATCTCCACTAGTTTGGCTGGTCGTCTATGTACATTTTCCCATCATGATCTCGATGTCCCTTGCTCATAGAATCCCTCCTCTCTCTCATCGATTCGACTCCTGGAGCTTGGCCTGGCACCCGGCCATGGATCTCTGCATCTGCTTCCATTAGTCACTGGATGAGGGCTCTATGATGACAGTTAGGGTATTCAGCCATCTGATCACCAGAGTAGGTCAGCTCAGGTACCCTCTCGACTATTGCCAGTAGTCTATGGTGGGGTCATCCTTGTGGATTCCTAGGAACTTCCCTAGCGCTCTGTTTCTCCCTAATTCCATAATGTCTTCATTTATCATGGTATCTCTTTCCTTGCTCTCTCACTCTGTCCCTGTTGCAACTTGAACCTCCCATTCCCCTATGTTCTCATCCCCCATCCCTTGCCTTCCATTACCCCGCCTTACCCCCAGTTTGCTCATGTAGATCTCATCCATTTCTCCTTCACTGGGCAATCTATGCATCCTTCCTAGGATCCTCCCTGCTAGCTAGCCTCCCTGGAGCTGTGGGTTGCAGTCTGGTTATCTTTTGCTTTGCATCTGGTATCCACCTATGAGTGAGTACATACCATGTTTGTCTTTCTGAGTCTGGGTTACCTCACTCAGGATGATATTTTCTAGTTCTATTCATTTGCCTGCATATTTCATGATGTCATTATTTTTCTCTGCTGAGTAGTACTGCATTGTGTACATGTACCACATTTTCTTTATCCATTCTTCAGGTGAGGGGCATCTAGGTTGTTTCCAGGTTCTAGCTATTACAAATAATGCCTCTATGAACATAGTTGAGCATTTGTCCTTGTGGAATGATTGAGCATTCCTTGGATATATATGCCCAGGAGTAGTATAGCTGGATCTTGAAGAAGATTGATTCTCAATTTTCTGAGAAACCGCCATACTGATTTCCAAAGTGGCTGTACAAGTTTGCACTCCCACCAACAGTGGAAGAGTGTTCCCCTTGCGCCACACCCTCTCCAACATAAGCTGTCTTCAGTGTTTTTGATCTTAGCCATTCTGACAGGTGTAAGATGATATCTCAGAGTCGTTTTGATTTGCATTTCCCTGATGACTAAGGATATTGAGCAATTCCTTAAATGTCTTTCGGCCATTTGAGCTTCTCTGTTGAGAATTCTCTATTTAGCTCGATAGCCCATTTTTTAGTTGGATTGTTAGGTATTTTGATGTCTAGTTTCTTGAGTTCTTTATATATTTTGGAGATCAGCCCTCTGTCAGATGTGGGGTTGGTGAAGATCTTTTTGTAGTGGGTAGCCATTCCAGCTTTGGTCTGGAAGTTCCAACCCCCATTGAGGCTTCAGTAACTATCACGCCTACAAGGCGGGGCCAAGAGAGGGCCCTGAGGACCCAAGATCCTGATGTGCCACCTTCTCTTAGTTCCCGGACCCTGGACGCTGGAGGTAGACTGAGCAGAGTTCTCCAGAGAACACCTCCAGACTGTGCTATATCTTTCCCAGACCCTGCGACCTACCTATCCCTTCATTTGTAAGTTACACCACTAAATAAACCTTCCTTTTAACTACGTGGAGTGGCCTTAATAATTTCACCAATATCTTTTCCCATTCTTTAGGCTGTTGTTTTGTCTTATTGACTGTGTCCTTTGTGTGGGGCGTTTACCCACCAACCCCACAGCTTCCCAGAGTTTTCTTGAGTGTGAGCAGCAGGAAATATTAGATAGAAGGATTTATTGCGGAGAATCTTGCAGAGATAAACAGATAGAAAATAAAGGATAGCCTCGAGAGGGCCTGGAACCTTTTCCAATGGGCCTTGACTGTCCCTGCCCCAGGGTTTTTATAGAGACGCCAAGGGGATGGAGCAAATGACCTCCTCCCCCAGTACAGCCAAGTGCAGACCATCTCAGACACCTGCACTCAGGCCCGTGGTCCTAATCATTCTCTATGCGGACCTGCTGGGTAAAGCCACGAGGAACCCAAGAACGGGCTCCCACAGGTCCCCCTTTCTTAATATATATATATATATATATATATATATATATATATATATATATAAAACTATTAATGGCTTACAGCAATCTCCATAGCTGCTACACCTCCCAGTAAGGGAGTAGAGCATGATATAGATGGCATTTCTCTTTTGAATTAGGTCCAGGGTGACTACAGCAGTCTTAGCTGCCTCAAACCCTTTCTAAACCAAAAACTCTTAAGGCAACTACAAACTTAAAGAATCCCTTAGCTTCATCATTCCCATTAACAGGTTAACATAAATATTGCTATACATAGTCACAATTCTCTCAATCTTACAACTCAAAGCAAACTCTTAACAGAACCATTTGAATTAGCATATATGTGCTATATATAGTTAACAATTTTCTCCATCTTATAACTTGAACTCAATCATTTGAATTTTCTTGCTAATAGAACATAGGAAAAACTTCGATGTATTCACATCAAACTTAAATATTTCCTTAACTCCACAAAACCAGGGTGTATTAATATCAATAGGTTTCTGCAAACATAATTCAATCTCATAACTCCTCCTTTTCTTTATAATTTTTTAAACAAAATCTCAAACCTAGTTAGAAAACCCAAACTTTTCCATTTAAACAGTTCCATTTGTAACACAAAACCAGTTCTGTACATGATTCCATTTTTACATAAACAGTTCCACAAAACAACTGCATTTTTAACACAGAATACATGAATCACCAGCATATATGCATACACAAAACTGCATCTTGAGTCAAGGTAGAAACAATAAATTTCTTCATTTAAACAGTTCCATTTTTAACCCAATTACAGCAAACAGTTCCTAGGTCATTACTATAAATAAACTCAAAATTGTCCCATTGAAATGAAATCTCTATTGTGCATTTTATTTCTTAAGTCTCAAAATTCAAATGATAAATTCTGGTACTAGCCTTCCAAATATGAGAAATCCATAACCAAAATCTTTTTGTAGTTTTATCTCATTTTAAGTTCAAAAAGTTGAAACAAGAAATAAATTCTGGTATCAGGCTTTCCCTTTAAAATATGAAGAGACATTTTACAACCAAAACTTTTTGCAGTTAACAATTTTAGTTCAAACAAGCATCTCTGCAACTTTTGTTCTCACAGACAGACTTTAGGTACAGTAGTATTCTAAACCGCACCGTTTTTTATGTTAGCTCAGGTTTTTCTGTATTGCATTGATTTTTCACAGATCTCAGCTGCAGATGCCTTGTTGTGCTGGTTCTGGTGTCCGCCATTCTTAGCGGCTTCTGGAACTTTTGAAAACTGCTCAGACTGCCTGCTTTGCAGTCTGCTAGGACACTAACTTCTGTATCTCAGGTTCTTTCACCATATACATTAAGAATAGACTCACACTTAACATTTATATTTTACGAACTCACATATAACATTTTTGGCCTTGCAAAGCATTTAAGACTCTCATTCAACATTTACACTTTTTTACAAACTCACATATAACGTATTAACATCTACTTATTTAGACTCCTTAACTATAGAAGTACTTTAGCAAATATATTTCTTATTACTTCTTATATTCATTCCATCTTATTCTTATTTAAACGTACATTTACAACTAGCATCTTTACTTCTTACAAGCTTATTACTACACGTCTTAAGACTACCTTAGATACTTCTTACAAGCTTATATTCTTAAAGGAACTCTATAGATCTATTTTTCAAACTTATATAGGACTACCATTAGCATATATTTAACTTAGCAAACACCTAAAGATTTCTTAACACAGAGATCTAACAAGACAGATTTTTAGAAACTCACATATCTTATTTTCATCTTTTTCTACTTCTTACTCTTAATTATTATCACTATCTCTATTAGAAAGATTCTCTTAACTAGACAGGAAGTATATACATCATTTCTAAAGTTTAGAGTTTATAGTCAGCTTTGTTATACAATACTGGGATTTAGTGAGTGTTGTCGTTATAGAGTTGTGATACTTGCTGCTAGGGGACTAACATTCTCTGGATGAAGCCACACCCCAAAGTTGCCGAGTTCTCTCAGCCATTCTGGACTGGCAGAGATGCACTGTCAGTGGTAAACGGTTTTTAACTAGAGGCTGTCCCTTCACCCAAATTCATAGTAACTTCCCTCTAAGTGCCTCGATTCAGACAAACGTTTCTCTATTACAGCAGTGCTTTTGGTTTGTCCTACCGAAAAACTTAACTTCACGCTGAGCATGGAATTACCATATTTAGCTGCTGTAAAGCTCTTCGCCAAATAATGCACAGCTATTAGGTGATATAAAGTATTTTTCTAAGGAGCTAGTAAAGCCAAAAGCGGCACACCTCCGAACTCTATTTCCTCACTGTTTGCATTAACCAGTGACAAAACCTCAGAAACACTAATCAAGCCACTTTCATTCTGGTTCCTTTATAGAAACGTCATTGGAGCTGACTTTTCTTAGTTCCATGCTCCTTACCAGCCGCTCCAGTAACCACCGAGCTTCATTCTCCTCTTGTGAAAAAACAAACATGTCCTTAACCCCATATTAACACAGGATCGGGACCCTTCCATAATCCCGAGCAGGGATCTTTCCATTTCGCATTACCCTCAGCTAAAGGACCAGGAAGATTGGAGTGAGTGAGCTCTAATATGGCCCACAAAGCATGGTGCTGTGGGATGTTCTGTATGGCAAATGTGTTGCTAATAAAACACTGATTGGCCAGTGGCTAGGCAGGAAGTATAGGCGGGACTAACAGAGAGAATAAAAAGAGCAGGAAGGTGGAAGGAGAGGCTGCCAGACGCTGCCAGCCACCGCCAGGACAAGCAGCATGTAAAGATGCCGGTAAGCCACGAGCCATGTGGCAAGGTATAGATTTATAGAAATGGATTAATTTAAGATATAAGGACAGTTAGCAAGAAGCCTGCCACAGCCATACAGTTTGTAAGCAATATAAGTCTCTGTGTTTACTTGGTTAGGTCTGAGCGGTTGTGGGACTGGCAGGTGAAAGAGATTTATCCTGACCGTGGGCCAGGCAGGAAAACTCTAGCTACAGCATGGCAGCTTTCTTTTGTGGAATAGCGTCTTGGATTTGTTGAAACATTTTGACTTGATTGTTGTTAGTTCCAATATTTTCACCAAAACTGTTACTATTCAAAGGAGTCAAGAACATAGATGTTCTTTCGTGAAACATATCCTTCAGCTTACTTTGAGAAAAAGCATTTTCAGGATTTAGTGTTTCGTTTCATTAGCTTTAACTCCTGATGTTATTAGCAGCTGTGATATTTAGCATTGATTTCTTATAAGGAACTTTCAGGTGAAGCAACTCTTGTGAGACAGCTAGATTTTCTGAAGTTTGTTCCCATCTATAAAGCAGTCATTTCTTTTTTGAATGCCTGTTTCCTTGTCTCCTTATTAGATTTGCAAAGGAATTACTCATTGCAGGCAGTTTGTTCAAAAAGTAAAGAATTTTTAATTTCACATAAGTTTCTTCATATCTAAGACAACGTTCAGTGTATAAACTGCTTTCCCTTGTTTAAAGGATTTTAAAGTGGCTTGTTTACTCTGAAAGGTAGCTTTTTGTCTGATTTGAGTTCTCAAGAGGTAAGATTAAGCTTTCTAGCATTGCTTTGAGAAGAAACTTCATTCTGAGTTGAAAAGTTTTTGAACAGTATCACCATCTTTAGCTGAAATACTACATTTCCCAGAATGCATTTCCCTTATATCAGTCCATAATAATATCAGTCCCATATCAGTCCCTTATATCATTCATTTCCCATAGTTCTTTTCGGGTCTGAGAGTCAACTGGATCTCTTTTACCAGACTTGCTTATAAATTCTTGCCCGGGAGGTTTGAACAAAGTTTTTGCTTTTGCAACGGGAGATTTGAATAAGCATTTTACATTTTCAGCTATTGCACATTGGGAGATTTCTATTCTCTCCTCAGCTGGCTTCAACAGGTGTCTCTCCTTCATTTGACACTGCCCCCCAAATCAGAACTGCACCTGCCTCCTTAGCACGCATTGAGGTGGGCAATTTCTGATAGCAACTTTCCTCGGGGCTTGTGTTTGCCTTAGCCAGTCAGTGAAAAACAAAAGTATTTACAAAAGAGCTTTTCCACAGCTCCTTCAGAGAGATTTTCTCCCACTGATTTTATTCTCATTTTGCTTGTTCCTTCCTCTCCAGATGCAGAGCTTCAGGTATCTGTCTGCAGCTCTGTACCTCTGCTAGCTGCTTTTGGAGGTACGGGCTTTTTCCCCCCAATCTGCCTCAAACTCTTAGCAGCTTTCACAGGTCATGCATTTTCTGGGGAGGAATCTGTCCCTTCTGTTTCTTCAGAGTCTTTCTCCCTGACAGTACACAGTTTGGTCTCAGTTTATCCCCTCTACCCCAGAAACAGTTTCTGACACTACAGTGGCGGCTTTGCCTGCTACTGAAGGTGGAGGCTTTTTGTCCGTTTCTGTTTTCGGAGTCTGTTTGGTTTGCGTACAGACGGAAAATCTAACAAGGGAGGTTTTTGCCATTTCTAAACTCCCATTAGGACAGGTGTTTTGCCTCATCAGGCCTTCACCTGGCCCAGTCCCCCAGAGGGTTGCATTTGCTTGTCTGGGTGCTCAAGGACAGAGCTTATGCCAGAGGCAATCACCCCTTAGCGCTACACTCTCTCCTCTCAGGGAGTCAGTTGAAACAAAGCTTTTCTAAAAAAGATGCCTTCTCTGATAGAAAAGAAAGCTTTACTCCTGGATAGTTCTGTTCTGCCCTGGCTGGGCTCTTTCCCCAGACAGCGTCCTGACTCAGCAGCACAACTGCTTCAGACACAGTTCAGCTTTGCTGTTTTCCCAGAAAGGTCCTTACTCTGATAGAAAAGCTTTTTCTCAGATTTCTTTTTGCAGCTGTGGACCTATCAACCTGGGACTTGTAGGAAAGTGGACAACTGTGCCATTCCCACAGGCTTTAGCTTTGTTTAGTAGCAATCTTCCCCTGGGTCCTGCACCTTCCCGCCTCAGCTCTATGCTCCAGGAAGTCTGCAACTGCAGGAACCCTAGTATCCCTGAAATGCACTCCAACTCAGAGATGCTGGCCAGTCACCTCTGGGTTTTTGGTCAGAAGAGAGGATACAATGCTAACAGTTTACATTGCTTCAGGGGATCTTTGCATTAGGAAGATTAGGAGCACCTTTTGCTCACTCAGACAAAACCCTTGATGCCTCAGCTGGGCTGTAACTGAAAAGCTTGGCTTTTTTGCTTTTCTCAGGTAAAGTTTCCCGCCCTTTTGGGCTCTCTGTAGCTCTTTACTCGCACTCTCCCAAGTGTTTCCCTCAGGGTACTCTGACCCACTGTCTTTTACTAGCTTGAAGAGACAGCTTAGAAGAGGTTTTTAGGAACTTATCCCTGCCTCCTGCATTGCAGGGAGGATTTTTAAAGCTTGAAAGAGAACTTAGGTTTTGCTGTCTTAAATTTGTTGTTTTCCCTTAGAGCTAATCACAGGTGGTCCCCATACTAATATCTTCAGGTGACTCTAATTTGTCCTTCTGAGAGAGTTCTGAAAGGCTTTAGTTTTTGAGAGCTTTTGAGAATGATTAAAGCTTTTGAGAGATTCCCCCCCGCCAAATTTTCCAAGAAAAGCTTTATAGTTTAAGAGATTTTTTTCCCCAGGAGAAAGATAGACCAACTTTTCCCAAAACTTCCCAACTTTAAACTTTGACTTCTTACACCCCCATTTTTGCCTCGGGGAGAAAACACTTTCTCCTGCCGCTTGGACTTAGCATTTCAGCTGTCCCCAGGACAAAAGCTTCCATAGGAAACTTATTCTTCCCCATAAACTCAGAGAAGAGCTTTTTTACTACCCGTAAAGCCCAAAGAAAGATTTTTCCCCCAGTTTGCATTCATAGCCCCTAAAGTTAGAAAATTTTTCTGTCCAGTTGCCTTACTTATCTTAAATTTTTTTCTACACAATCTTACACTTCTAAGTTTTTCCTACACTATATTACTACCCTATACCTTATACTTATTTTTCACAGATAGAAATTGAGAAAGGGATAGAAGATAGAAAATTTTGACAGAAGAGAATTGCGCTGCAGCATCGGACATCCTTCCAGTCCGCTTTCCTTATCTCTCGAGGATAAAACCCCTGCCCCTCAATATATATATATATAAAATATATATTTTCCATAACATCAGCATGCCTTTCCACTGGCAGGGCTGACCCGCACTTTCACCAAAAACTCTGTAATAAAACTATTATTTTCCTTTATCTTTGGTCCCTATTACTTTGTCTTTAGTCCCTGTTCATTTGTCTTAGTCCTCCCCTTTTTTTGTCTTTAGTCCCCCCTTTTTCTTTTTCCTTTTTTCTTTAGTCCCCCTTTTTTCTTTTTTCTTTAGTTCCCCCTTTTTTCTTTAGTCCCCCTTTTTTCTTTAGTCCCTGTTCATGGCACCATTCTGTGGGGCGTTTACCCACCAACCCCACAATTTTCTTGAGTGTGAGCAGCAGGAAATATTAGATAGAAGGATTTATTGCGGAGAATCTTGCAGAGATAAACAGATAGAAAATAAAGGATAGCCTCGAGAGGGCCTGGAACCTTTTCCAATGGGCCCTGACTGTCTCTGCCCCAGGGTTTTTATAGAGACGCCAAGGGGGTGGAGCAAATGACCTCCTCCCCCAGTACAGCCAAGTGCAGACCATCTCAGACACCTGCACTCAGGCCCGTGGTCCTAATCATCCTCTATGCGGACCTGCTAGGTAAAGCCACGAGGAACCCGAGAACGGGCTCCCACACCTTTGCCCTTAAAAAGCTTCTCAGTTTCAAGAGGTCCCATTTATTAATTGTTGCTCTCAGTGTCTGTGCTACTGGTGTTATATTGAGGAAATGATTTCCTGTGCCAATGCGTTAAAGAGTACTTCCTACTTTCTTTTCTATCAGGTTCGATGTAATTGGATTTATATTGAGGTCTTTGATCCCCTTGGACTTGACTTTTGTACGTGGCGACAGATATGGATCTATTTGCAGTCTTCTACATGTTGACATCAGCCAGGTGGTGGTGGCGCACGCCTTTAATCCCAGCACTCGGGAGGCAGAGGCAGGTGGATCTCTGTGAGTTTGAGGCCAGCCTGGTCTCCAAAGCAAGTTGCAGGAAAGGCACAAAGCTACACCAAGAAACTCTGTCTTGGAAAAAAAAAAAAAAGGAACTTCCCCAAGCTACATGTTGACATCCAGTTATGCCAGCACCATTTGTTGAAGATGCTTTCTTTTTTCCATTGTATAGTTTTGGCTTCTTTGTCAAAAGGTGTTCAAAGGTGTGCATATTTATCTCAGGGTCTTCAATTCAATTCACTTGGTCCACATGTCAGTTTTTATGCCAATATCAAGCTGTTTTTGTTATTATAGCTCTATAGCAGAGCTTGAAGTCAGGGATCATGATGCCTCAGAAGGTTGCTTTATTGTACAGGATTCTTTTAGCTATCCTAGGTTTTTTGTTTTTCCATATGAAGTTGAGTATTGTTCTTTCCAAGTCTGTAAGAATTGTGTTGGAATTTTGATGGGGATTGCATTGAATCAGTAGATTGCTTTTGGTAAGACTGCCATTTTTACTATGTTAATCCTACCTATCCATGAGCATGGGAAATCTTTCCATTTTCTGACATATTCAATTTCTTTCTTCAGGGACTTAAAGTTCTTTTCATAGAGGTCCTTTGCTTGCTTAGTTAGAATTACCCCAAGGTATTTTATATCATTTGTGGCTATTGTAAAGGGTGATGTTTCTCTGATTTCTTTCTCAGCCCTTTTATCATTTGTATATAGGAGGGCTACTGATTTTTTTTAGTTAATCTTGTATTGGGCCACATTACTAAAGGAGTTTATCAGCTGTAGGAGTTCCCTGGTAGAATTTTTGGAGTCACTTATGTACAGTATCCTATCATCTGCAAATAGTGAAAGTTTGACTTCTTCCTTTCCAATTTGTATCCCTTTGATCTCCTTTTGTTGTCTTATTGCTCTAGCTAGAACTTCAAGTACTATATTGAATAAATATGGGGAGAGTGGACAGCCTTGTCTTGTTGCTGATTTTAGTGGAATCGCATTGAGTTTCTCTCCATTTAATTTGATGTTGGCTGTTGGCTTGCTGTAAATTGCCTTTATTATGTTTAGGTATGTTCCTTGTATTCCTGATCTCTCTAAGACCTTTATCATGAAGGGGTGTTGTATTTTGTCAAAGGCTTTTTCAGCATCTAATGAGATGATTGTGTGGGGGTTTTTTTCTTTCAGTTTGTTTATATGGTATATTACATTGACAGATTTTCATGTGTTGAACTATTCTTGCATCTCTGGGATAAAGCCTACTTGATCATGGTAAATAATGTTTTTGATGTGTTGTTGGAGTCAGTTTGCCAATATTTTATTGAGTATTTTTGCCTCAATGTTCATGAGGGAGATTGGTCTGTAATTCTCTTTCTTTATTGCATCTTTGTGTGGCTTGGGTATCAGGATAATTATAGCCTCGTAAAAAGAGTTTGGTAATGTTCCTTCTGTTTCTATTGTGTGGAACAATTTGAAGAGTATTGGAATTACTTTGAAAATCTGGTAGAATTCTGCATTGAAACCATCTGGTCCTGGGTTGTTTTTTTTTTTTTTTTTTTTTTTGGAGGGGGGAGACTTTTAATGACTGTTTCTATTTCCTTAGGAGTTATTGGTGTATTTAAATTGTTTATCTGGTCTTGATCTAACTTTGGTATGTAGAACCTATCCAGAAAATTGTCCATTTCTTTCAGATTTTGCAATTTTGTGGAATACAGGTTTTTGAAGTATGACCTGATGATTCTCTGGATTTCCTTGTTGTCTGTTGTTTTGTCTCCCTTTTCATTTCTGATTTTGTTAATATGAATGCTCTCTCTCTTTCTCTGCCTTCTGGTTAATTTGAATAAGGGCTTGTCTATCTTGTTGATTTTTTTCAAAGAACCAACTCTTTGTTTCATTGATTCTTTGTATTCTCTTTGTTTCTGCTTGTTCTCATTGATTTCAGCCCTCAATTTGATTATTTCCTGGCATCTATTCCTCCTGGGTAAGTTTGCTTCTTTTTGTTCTAGAGTTTTCAGGTGTGCTGTTAAGTCACTAATGTGAGATTTCTCCATCTTCTTTTTTTTTCTTTTCTTTTGTTCTTCTTCTCCATCTTCTTTATGTGGGCATTTAGTGCTATGAATTTTCCTCTTAGCACTGCTTTCATAGTGTCCCATAAGTTTGGGTATGTTGTACTTTCATTTCCATTTACTTCTAGGAAATCTTTAATTTCTTTATTTCTTTCTTGACCCATTGGTGATTCAGTTGAGCCCTATTCAGTTTCCATGTGATTGTAGGCTTTCTGTAATTTTTGTTGTTGAAATCTAACTTTAAGCCATGGTGGTTTGATAAAATACAGGAGGTTATTCCAATTTTTTTGTATCTGTTGAGATTTTTTTTGTGACTAAACATGTGGTCAGTTTTAGAGAAGGTTCCATGGGGTGCTGAGAAGAAGGTATATTCTTTTATGTTAGGATGGAATGTTCTATAGATATCTATTAAGTCCATTTGAGTCATAACTTCTGTTAGGTCCCTTATTTCTCTGTTAAGTGTCAGGCTGGCAGATCTATCCAGTGGTGAGAGTGAGGTTTTGAAATGTCCCACTACTAGTGTGTGGGGTTTGATGTGTGATTTAATCTTTAGTAATGTTTCTTTTACAAATGTGGGTGTCCTTGTATTTGGGGCATAAATGTTCAGAATTGAGACTTCATCTTGGTGGATTTTCCCTGTGATAAATACATAATGTTCTTCCCAATCTCTTTCAATTGATTTTAGTTTGAAGTCTATTTTATTAGATATTAGGATAGCTACACCAGCTCCTTTTTAAGTCCATTTGATTGGAAAGCCTTTTCCCAGCCTTTTACTCTTAGGTAGTGTCTGTCTTTGAAGTTGAGGTGTGTTTCTTGTATGCAGCAGCAGGATGGATCCTGTTTTCATATCCATTCTGTTAACCTGTATCTTTTTATAGGAGAATTGAGACCATTGATATTAATGGATATTAATGACCAATGATTGTTAATTCCTGTTATTTTTGGTGGTAGTGCTGTGTGTTTCTATTCTTTGATATTTGCTGGTGTGGGATTATCTATTGCCTGTGTTTTTATGGTTGTTATGTAACTTCCTTAGGTTGGATTTTTCCTTCTAGTGCTTTCTGTGGGGCTGGATTTTGTGGATAGGTATTGTTTAAATCTGGTTTTATCATGGAATATTTTGTTTACTCCGTCTATGGTGATTGAGAGTTTTGCTGGATATAATAGTCTGGATTGGCATCCATGGCCTCTTAGTGTCTGCATAACGTTTGTCCAGAACCTTCTGGCTTTCAGAGACTCCATTGAGAACTCAGGTGTTATTCTGATGGGTCTGCATTTATATGTTACTTGGCCTTTTTCCTTTGCAGCTCTTACAATTTTTTCTTTATTCTGTGTGTTTAGTGATTTGATTATTATGTGGCAAGGGGACTTTTTTTTGATCCAGTCTACTTGGTGTTCTGTAAGCTTCTTGTATCTTCATAGGCATGTCCTTCTTTAGGTTGGGAGAGTTTTCTTCTATGATTTTGTTGAATATATTTTCTGTGCCTTTGAGCTGATATTCTTCTCCTTCTTCTATCCCTATTATTCTTAGGTTTGGTCTCTTAATGGTGTCTCAAATTTCCTGGACATTTTGTGTTATGACTTTTTTGGCTTTAGTGTTTTCTTTGACTGATGAATCTATTTCCTCTATCGTATCTTCAGCACCAGATATTCTCTGTTCCATCTCTTGCATTCTGTTGGTTATGCTTGCATCTGTAGTTCCTGTTCATTTACTCAGATTTTCCATTTCCAGCATTCCCTCAGTTTGTGTCTTTATTGCCTCTATTTCAGTTTTCAAATCTTAGACTGTTTTCTTCACTTCTTTTATTGCTTTTCCTTGGCTTTCTTTAAGGGATTTATTGATTTCTTCCAATTTTTTGTTTGTCTTTTCTTCAATTTCTTTAAGGAAATTTTTCATTTCCTCTTTAAAGGCCTCTATCATCTTCTTAAAGTCATTTTTAAGGACAATTTCTTCTGCGTTGGGATGTTCAGGTTGCTGATGTAGAACCACTAGGTTCTGATGGCGCCATATTGGTCTTTATGTTGTTGACTGTATTTTTGCACTGGTGTCTACCCATCTCTTCCTCTACTCTGTGCAAGTGGTGTCTGTGTCTGAGGAAGCCTCTTTTGGTCCTACTGATACTATTGGTCTAATGGGAGCTCTTGGTCTAATCCAGGCTCTTGGTCCAATCAGTGATGATGGATTCTATGTCTCAGGGAGCAGCTCTTAGTGCAATGGGCACTAGTGGGCTCTGTCTCAGGGAGCATCCTTTCCCAATCGGTGCAGTGTGGGCTTATGACTCCGGTGGTCGCTGCTGTCACAGGTGATGGTTTTCTTGGCAAGGGGGTGGAGGAAGAGGCAGCTGCCAGGTCCCTGGGGCTCCAATGGCTTAGGATAGGGCCACGAAATGTGTCCCTGGGGGACCTAGGGGCTAGAGACTTGGTCTACCCAGTCTGGAGATGGGGCCCCTTACCTGTTCCTAGTCCGTGCAGGGTGGGCTTATAACTCCAGTGTTCACTGGTGTCAAAGGGGGTTGTTTTCTTGGCAAGGGCCAGGGGTAGAGGCAGCTGCCCAGTCCCTGGGGCTCCAATAGCTTGGGGGAGGGGCACGAAATGTGCCCCTGGGGCCTAGGGCCCTGGTCTGCCCAGTCTGGATATGGGGCGTTACCTGTTCCCAATTGGTCCTGCTGTTTGTTTTTATGCATTTTAATTTTCTTTCTTCCCCAGTGCTAGAGATAAAACTGGGGCCTCATAGCTGGGAGGCCAACGGACCTCATCCTAAGCCCATTCAGCAGTATTTTAAAACAAAAGGGCATGCCCATCTACCTCAGGCTTTTTCCAAACACCAAGACCCACCCAATCCATGATCAGTTCAGTCAGTGTCATCTAGCTATTCTGGTTTGTACATTTTGGTGATGGGAGCATTTGAGATGAGTGGCAGTCTTTGGGGTGTTGTCTTTGAAGTAATTCTTGTATCATGCTTGGTGTTTATGAATGCATCCATTCCACATTCTATGCTGCAGCTTTTTTCCCTACTGACAACATTTTCAACACCTTTGTTAGTTTAATCCTCACATTCTAAAATATTTCACTGAAAAAATTTTTTTAAACAATGCTATTTCTTTAAAAAAAAAAAAAAGGCAGTGCTCTGATTTGTTTGTACATTTTGTAGTCTAGCCATCCAAAAACTTCTAGTCACAACATTGTTAAAATAATAAAAATAATCAGTTCTTCTTCCTAGTTAGTTTTCTCGGTATGGGTTGTTAGTTTTTAAACTGTGAAATGACTGAGTCAAAGAGTCTGATCATTTGAAAGCTGTTTCTGCTCACCCAGAAATCCTGCAGCAGTCTGCATTCAGTTCATACTCTAGTGGATACAATGACAAAGCCTGTAGCAGTCTGCATTCAGTTCATACTCTGAGTATAAGATGGTGGATACAGTGAGAAAGCCTGTGGCGGTCTGCATTCAGTTCATACTCTGAGTATAAGGTGGTGGATACAGTGCCCTCCAACCCTAAGCTCCATATAGAGACTTACACCACTATAGGGCCTGGTAATAAAAGCTGGCTGATTAGCTGCATGCCTGAGGTTTATAGACAATCTGGATCATTAATGCTTGTCATAAACCTGTTCCAAGTGTCCTCATTTGAATGAAGAATTCTTTCCCATTAAACCATTGACCAAGAAGTTACAGAGCATGGTTGGAGCAGACAGCAGCCCGTGGTACTGCTGTCATATTTTTTAAGCCCTAGAGCCTAGTGAAAATTGGCAGATGAAGTTGCCACAGACTGCATTCACAGTACTGTGCAGTACAGTACACATAGGGAGCTTAGAGACTGAGAAAGTCTTAGCCAAGCCTCTTTAGATATAGGCTGCTGTCTGCCAGTTTGCTGTTCTTGCAACTTCAGTCACAACTGGGGGCCACAGCTGCCCCATGGTAGCTCTCTTTCTCTTAGAACCTATGTAGTGAATTATTGGCTAGCTTATAGACAGCTTATAAACTGTCTTACTATGTTTTTATCACGGTCCTGTAGGTGAACAAAGCAAATATTAATTTTTTGAGGAAACTGGTTCAAAATGGCCCTGATGTTCACCCAGGAGCCAATTTCATCCAGCAGAGACACATGCAGATGAAAAGGTAATGCTTTCCCTGTTGTGTGGGATTAACCTGCCTGACGGTACTGTTAACCAGAACCATACACTGACAATGTATTCTAGATACACTGACAGGCATTTTGGTGTGTAGAATGTACATGTTTAAATTAAGTAGTCCTTTGTCATTGTCTCTGATCACTGCATTTGCATAAAGCATTGTTCTCTTACATGTGACGTTATTAGACCTAGATACACAGACTTGCTTGATATACAAACAGGTTGTTTTCTATGTCACTGGGCTCTTGAGGATCTCTCATTTGTGATCATTTCACCAAGTTTGTCTTGCATAGCCAGGTGAGGTGACCACCAGTGGCTTATGTCATGAGGGTTTTAAGCATCCTATAGAAGAAAGAATATTACTATATTTCTACGATTCTAAAACGAAATAATTTCATATTTTAACATCCATCTCTCCTGGATCTGGAGACTGAATCCAGGGCCCTATGTACTGCTGAGCTTTACCTCCAGCTCCCAACACCCTTTGTTAAAAATAGGGTCTCGCCAGGCAGTGGTGGCACATACCTTTCATCCCAGCCCTCAGGAGGCAGAGACATGTAGACCTCTGTGAGTTCAAGGCCAGCCTGGTCTACAAAGTAAGTTCCAGGACAGCCAGGGCGATACAAAGAAACCCTATCTCAAAAAAAAGAAAAAGAAAAGAAAATGGAGCCATGTATGTTGACACATGTCTGTTGTCCCAGCATTTGGAAGGCTAATGCAGGAGGCTCATAGATTCCAGGTCAGCCTGGGCTACATGGGAAGATCTTGTCTCAAATAAGTCAGTAAGTTTGTAGCGTCTTAGATTAGTTTAAGTGTCATAGACATCAGTTTCTGATCTGAGTGGGAGAAATATGTTGAGAGAACTTAGTTCAGAGACCATATGTGTGTGTGTATCCTGCACTCTCAGTTTCCTGAAGTATGGAAACCGGGAAAAGATGGCTCAGGAGCTCAAGTTAGGTGACATCATAGAGAGACACCTGATAGACAGAGATGTGGTGTTGTTCAACCGACAGCCCTCACTACACAAACTGAGCATCATGGCCCATCTGGTGAGTGTGAGGTTGCTACTTTTAGTTCCTGCTGAGTGGGAACTTACAGGGTCTACTCAGAGCTGAACAAGTGAAGTTAAAATTGCTGGAACTCCCAAAGTTTTGTGACTTTGAACTTTCTATTTCCCTTTCTGTTTAGATAAAACTTGTTTTAACCTTTCAATTTAGTATGTGTTTGCATTCATGCCATGATGTGCATATGCAGTTAGAGAACAAGTTGCAGAAATTGATTCTCTTCTTCTCCCAGGTGCCTCCCAGAGATCAAAGTAAGGTTGTCAGGAGTAAAACTTGGATTTTGACTTTATTTCACCTTCATTTAATATATACATGTGGGGGGGTGTCTGATGTATGCCACATGTGTGCAGGAAAGTGTAGTGACCCAAAGAGGGCATGGGTTCCCCGGACTGGAATTGTAGGCAGCTATGAAAGGCCTAAAGTGGGTGCTGAGAAGCAAACTGGAAGTTCTCTGGAGTAGCAAGTGCTTCGAACCTCAGAACCATCTCCAGCCCCTCCCTTCAGTGTTTTTAAGATGTGAGGTATAAGGTTCATACACAACATTACTGTGGCACAGATCTAATTGAGAGTTGGAGTGAAAATCCCTGGAATGGTTTCATTTGGCAAAGAAAAATATGTGTGTTGTGTACACAGCTTTATATAAAATAGGCAAAAAATTGATTTGGTTTGCTTTTGCCTATTAATTTAGCAACCAATATCAGGTGGTGGTGGTGCATGCCTTTAATCCCAGCACTTGGGAGGCAGAGGTAGGTGGATCTCTGTGAATTCAAAGTCAGCCTGGTCTAAGGTGTCAGGTCCAGGACAGTCAAGACTGTTACATAGAGAAACTCTCACTCCAGAAAACAAAAAAAGAAAGGAAACTTAGCACCTAAAATGCTGAAGAGACTTGCACAGCAGGTCTCTTGCAGAGTGTTGAGTGCCATAGGCTTAGGGGCAGCATGACTAAAGAACGCTGAGGGCTGTGGGCCCCCTGCAGATGTGGCTTCACTGCTGCTACTGCTTTTCATCCCTGTGAGCTTGAAATGAGCCTGAAGGCTCACCAGATTCAGGCTCAGCTATTTGGCAGGGCTGATGCATAGATGGTGCTGGTTATTGCTCTTGGCTTGTTTGGAGATGTTCATGTGATCTGGCCACCCCACACTTGCTGATCCTGAGAAGACTGAAATACTTGAGGGTATACAGGTTCCCCAATCTCTAATTTCTTTCTGTTCTCACATATTATCTAGGTTTCTTCTTTAAATAATTTTTTTTCATGTATTGGTGTTTTGCAGCAGTGTCCTTCTTTCTGGAAATTTCCTTATTATTTCTTTGCTAATTTTATCTCCATTGCTTTCTGTTTGGAACTTGTGTTAATTGCATTTCCAGTTACTGGATCAATTCTGCTTTTCTTACCTTTTTTTTTTTTTAAATCTATGACTTTATTCATTCCTTTTGTCTTTTATCATTTCTGTTGATTTGAAATGTTTCCATGACAAAAATTTCCCATGATTATTATTTGCAGATAAGGTGAGGCTTTGTCTGTTCTCTACTTTGGGATTGTTCCCAGCTTCCTTTGTTTTATTTGTTTATGTTTTCAAGACAGGATCTATGTAGCCCCCACTGCCCTGGAAAATGGTATGTAGACCAGGCTGGCCTCAAACTCATGGGCATCTGCCTGGCTCTGCCTCCCATGCACGGGGAATAAGGGCGTGCACTGCCACACCAGGCTGGAGCTGCCTCACTCTGATCTCTGGATTTGACTTTGACTGCTCTGAAGGAGTTTTACTGAGTATTTTCATATTTGCTCCCTGAATTTTCCATTTCCTTTCCTTTTGTATTTATGGTCTCATATTTCATGTTAAAAACTGCCCGAAAGGGCAGGAGAGATGGCTGAGAGGTTAAGAGATCAGAAGTCCTGAGTTCAATTCCCAGCAACCACATGGTGGCTCACAACCATCTGTAATGAGATCTGGTGCCCTCTTCTGGCATGCAAGCATACATGCAGAACACTGTATCTATAATAAATAAAATCTTAAAAAAACAAAAACAGAACTGCCCTAAAATGCATAAGATCCATATTGTTCTTGGTTATCCACTCATCCTTGGGGTGTGAGACTAATCACTGACTAGAAATAGAGCTGCAGGGTTTATTGTCCTCAGGGTTAGGTTAGGTTCCTTGGTTTGAACTGAGAGCCAGCCTTCTCACTGCAGGGGCACCACTCACCCCATCAATAACAGTTTTCTCTTGGGAGACTTGATTTCCTCAGAGACATCTCTTCTAGTTTCAGTCTCCCACCCTGGGGATAGAGACTTGGAAGCTGACCAAGTATGAGCTACTACATGCTGGCTACAGGAAGTGCGATGAATACATTGAAGCCCTGAACACAGGCAAGCTGCAGCAGCAGCCAGGCTGCACTGCTGAGGAGACACTAGAGGTGAGACTGCCCTCCAGATTGGCGTGGTCAGTTGTCTTGCTTACAGTGTGTTTGGGATGGGCCAAAAGCCATGAAGAGAAGGTGGCCGAGAAGCAAGAAGGGACGCGTTTTTGTCCCATTCCTGCAGTATGTTCTTGTTTGTTTGGCAAGGAGAGACCTTTGCTCTTTTAGCATTCACACTCTGGCATAAAAACAACATGGGGCTGTGCTTTACTGGGGCTGCTCTGACTGTCCCTCAGAACCTCTACCCTCCCTCTTTGCAGCATCCTTCCATAGACCCCACACCAACGCTCAGTGTGTTGATCATTACCATGACTTGGATACAGGCTAGGGAATATTCATGTTGGATTGTCTAACCCAGGCCACAGCCTCCTCATGTTTGAAACCACTTGGCTGAGTGCTGAGCTGGCCACATCAAAATCTGTTCTTCTCTAGGAGCCTGAAATTCAAAAGCAAACAGACCAGGAGTTGGGGCACTGGCTTTGTTTTTTTCTGTTTCATGACAGTCTCACTCTGTAGCTCAAGATGTCCACAAATTTACGGTCTTCTGACCCCAGTCTCAAGTTCTGGGATTTGCAAGTACGTGTACCACACCTCCCTTTCTTCTGCCTTTTCCATGGCTTGTGTCTTGCACTTTTCCCTCCCTAGAGTGTGGAAGATAGGCTCTTGAAGTATCAAGTCTTCCCAGCTGGGTGGGGTGGCACACACCTGTAATCTCAACCACCTGGAGGATGAGGCAGAAAGATGAAGAGTTCAGAGCCAGTGTTTTGTTTTCTCTTTAGATCATATAAATAGTTTGCTAAAGAAGGTTCAAAACCAGCTCAGGGAAGTTTAGCATACAATGACTAAAAGAGAGGTGGGAAGATGAAGAATTCTTTCTTTCTGTGATGCTTTTTTTCAGACACTTTCTCTATGTAACCTATAGCTGAGAATTCACAATCCTGCCAGAGACCTGAGCGCTGGGCTCCCAGGAATGTACCAATCCCCTGGAAGTCTGCTCCTTTTCAGTCTTCCTGAGTTTTAGACAGAGATATTAGAGGAGGCTTCTCACTGTACCCACCATGACAAGTAATTGAGGCCTCATTAGGACCACAACTTCTAGAGGACTCAGCACCTTAAATTGTGAATTGTGACTGTGCTCACAGGTCAGGGTATCCTGGAGTCATCTTGTCACATTCTTTGCTCATGCAGATTGAAAGCATGCTTTATGAGAACAGGTAGAGGCAGATTGTGCAAGCAGAGGGAGCAGTTCTCCTTCACATGAGCATTGTGCATTTACAGGTGTGCACGCACACATGCCTGGATGTCCACGTGCTGTCACATAGACAGCAATACACAAAACCATAGATATTCTACTTCATGAACAATTTGAATTTTTTTGTAGGATTTTGTTGTAATTTGCTGTGCACACTCTTCCAGACCCTTGCAGAAGAAAGGCCTCTGTGCAGCTTGGCCTATGTGATTGTCTTAGCTCAGGAAACTTCATTAATTAGAAATCTGACATACTGATGAAATGTTCTCAATTTTTCTATAAATGTCAATTTGAAGGTTTGTGATCTGCAGACCCAAAGCATGTCCCATCAGGGACTGCATTTTCTTCCCTCTCTGCCCCTCCCCCAGGCCCTGATCCTGAAGGTGCTGTCTGTGATCCAGGACCACCCTGGCAGAGCCTGCCTCCAAGAGCTAGACAAGAGCAACAGCTCCTTCACCATTACCCTGTGTGGCTCCAAAGGTGAGCTAAGGTTGGCTTTTCGTGTGCCCTGCCAGGAGCTTGGCTCTAGAAAACATCTGTCATGGTGGTAACTTCATAGGGGCTCTTCATTTCTTTTTTTTTCTTTATTAAGAAATTTTTTATTCATTTTACATACCAACAACAGATCCCCACCTCATTCCTTCTCTTGCTCCCCCACCACTTACCACTCCCACCCATTCCTCATCCCCTCCTCCAAAAAGGTAAGGCCTCCCATGGGGAGTCAGCAAAGCCTGGTACATTCATCTGAGGCAGATTCAAGCCCCTCCCCTGCATCAAGGCTGTGCAAGGTTTCTCTGAAAAAGCAGTTCATGCACCAGGAATAGATAGTACTCCCAGAGCTCAGCCTGGTGCTTGACTATGGATCTCTGCATCTGTTCCCATCAGTTACTAGATGAAGGCTCTATGATGACAGTTAGGGTATTCACCGATCTGATTATCAGGGTAGGCCACCTCAGCCACCCTCTCCACTATTGATAGTAGTCAGGAATATGAGTTGGAACCAATCTTTTCGACCCAGATCTTCTAGCAGCAGAAGGTGGTTCCACCAAGATGGTTTTTCAGTTGTTTCTAGTAGTTGGAAGCCACCAGTTGAGAATGGGTCAGAAAGCACTAAAACATTGAGGAAACCCCATGAGCTTGAGGAGTGTTGACACACTTCCCCTCTGGAGATGTGTAGTTGACTGGATGGTTTTTGTAGTGCAGAAGTTGAGGCCTGAGCCTAGGGTATGCTGGGCAAAAACTACTATCACCAACACCTTGATCTTTTGGTATGCTTTTACTTTTTATTTTCAGGCAAGGTCTTGCTCAGCTGCCCAAACTGGCCTTGAATATATTCTGCAGCCAGGCAAGCTTTGAACTTGTGATTTATGTGCCTGGGCCTTCCAGATGGCTGAGATTACAAGGTGTGCCATGTGGCCTGGCTACAGCAATGTACATTTTTTAATGCAATTCTGGGCTGGAGTTGAGTTTGGAAGTAATAGATCCATACTAACCAGTTAGAGTGGAACTCTTTAAATAAAATGGGGATTGCTGACTGGGGTGATAGTGCATGCCTGTAATCCTGTGGCTTGAGAGGGAAGAGGATTAGGAGTTAAAGGCCAGATTCCTTCCATAGTGAGCTTGAGGCTAGCCTGAGCTACCTGAGACTGTCTCAGACAAACAAACAAAAGGCAGAGTATCAGTTTATCTGGTTTTCATTTTCAGATGAAAAGTGGAGTCTCTAGTTTGTTATCAAAGAGAGCCACAGGTTGCTAAAAGCTCACTGAGTAGTTTTATGTCTGGTAAATTCCTCTGCCTAGTACTCTCCCTCCCCCTCACCAGGCATATGTAATGCCATGTCCTTTCTGTACTCAGGCAGTGTTTACATGTCAGAGCGAACCTGCTGCCAGTAAGAACGAGCTCACCTTGACCACTGAGGCCATCATGAAGAAGAACGAGTTCCTCTGCTGCCAAGACAGCTTCCTGCAGGTAGGCTCTGCCCTGTGGTGGTGAGAACGTGGTCTGTCAAGTGCCTCCCACTGCATTTTGTAAACCGTGGTCATAGTGTGGTTTTTGTTGTGTCCTGGGCAGTATCTCACTAGCCAGCATGAAGAATTAATGTCTTGTCTTCCTATTAGGAGAAAGAACCTAGAGAGCTGGTTTGTGTGATCCCTGTCACCAGCTCACATCCACTCTCTTATTCCTTCTGCAGCCATTCTGAACATCTGTCACTAATGACTACCATGTGTCTCAGATTGGAGCCTCTTTCCATCACGGATCAGAAAACCATTGTGTTGTCTTTCCATTCCTCTTGGGGGCCTTCATTATGGTGTGCCTTGAGGTTTTCCTTGGTTTACATTTTGGTTTTGACTGTGTAGGTACTGGGAATTGAACCTGGATCCTCTGGAAGTGTAACCAGTACTCTTAACTCCTATCCATCTCTCTAGCCCTTTCTGAGACTTTAATTCTTACTTTAATAAAGCTCTTTCTTAAATGAAATCATTTCTAGCTAGAAAGATGTCTGAACCGCAGCATTACCCTCTGACCCGTCCAGCAGGTCCAGTTATTCGTGGGTCTCGGACCGTGAATCACCTGAGGGAATCATGGGGAGAGAGAAGAAGGGAGCCAAGCACAAAAGAGAAACTGAGTCACTCTGAGTCATGTCAAGGCTCCATTTATTAACTGAATGTTGATGCTTTTATACAAGGCTTTAGATAGGGGAGGGGGAGCAGAAAAAGGAGAGTGGAAAATTTTCAGAAGAAGTCAGAGTGAAAAGGCGGGGGAAGGGGGCGAGGTGAGTGAAAGGAGGGAGGCGAGGTGTCTTTGGTCCAAGGCTCTGCAGCTGGCTGATTACTGTTCAAGGCCACATCTAAAAGTATACTTCTTAGTTAGGCCAAGGCCATCCTGCCTTGGCAAGTCTCTTAGCAGAAATTCAAAGCACAATAGATTAATTCACACAGGCCTGGGTCAGTCTCTGACAAATTCCCCCTTCCATTTAAAAAAAAGAATGGATCTCATTTTTGTGATCAAGCTTTAAGAGATCTGGGTTTGAAGGGATGACTTCTGGTCTGGAGGATCACAGGGGCCCCGTCCCTCTAAGCTAAGAGCAGGGAGGTCCGGGAGGCGATGTCTCCCCAGATTCAAACACTACAGGCGTCCCCATGGTGTGGGAATCAGCGGACCGTGCAGTTTTTTGAGGGAATGGAGATTGCTGAGTATTGAGCTGTTGCTGCACAACCATTATGCAACGGGGCATGCAATCCAGACTCTCGGGTTATAAGGGCACACATGTCCTCAGTCTGTGCAGTCACCGCTGCACTCCAGCCATGCCTGGAGCTTTCCCTCACACAGGGGCTGCCTCACCTGAGTCGAGGGGTCTGTGTGGGGCATCTCCATCGTGGTCCTAATAGGACCAAGGGGGTATTAGGACCCAAGGGCATTGAACCTGAGCCTTTGAGAGGGCTCCTGGCTGCTCTCCTCCGTATCTAATCTATGATAATGAATTGAAAGATGTTGTGGTAAGGCCGAATCAATTTGACTTTTGATAAATCGAGTCAACCTCTGAAAAGCCCAAGGACCAAAAGTAATGAGAAGTAGAAGGACAATTAAAGGGGCTAGAATAGTGGGCAGCAAGGTGGAGAGCCAAGGGGACCCTTGTATCCAATTTTCAAACCACCCCTGTTGATTTTCAAATTCCCTTTTTCTCTGAGCTAGCCTTTCCCTCAATTTTTCCATCGATTCTCTGACAATACCAGTATGGTCTGCATAAAAGCAGCATTCTTCTCTTAGGGCGGCACACAAACCTCCCTCCTTCAGGAACAGCAGATCTAGACCCCTTTTGTTTTGTAGTACTACCTCTGAAAGTGAAGTGAGTGATTTTTCAAGGGCTGAAATGGACCTTTCTATAGCCTCTAGATCAGTGGTCATAGCCATCTGTAGTTGCATCAGGTGGTTGTTTTGTATGAGAGCAGTGGTTCCAGTACCAATACCTGCAGCGATGCCTCCGATACCTAACAAGAGGGCAATAGTCATAGATACAGGCTCTCGAGTGTATCTGCCCCTTCGTTCAAAGAATTCTATTACTGAATCTTCCTCATGATATGTGACACGAGGCCATAGCTGAACAAGTACACAGAACTCATGGGAGTGATTGAATATCTGAGCAGACACACAGGGGGTTAATCCGGTGTTGCAAGCCCAGTAGGACCCATTGAGTGCCTCAAGATAGTAGCTTCCCTTGGTAGGTGTTGTTATCTGGCTGCAGAGATGCTTACGAGTTGAAGGAACCTTGCCTAGGCAGAGGCCTTGTCCAGAAACTTCAGAAAGCGTCAGTCTATGGGGCTGAGTCTGACATTTGCTGCTTGGGGAGGTCTGATTGATGGCATCAGCTTGAAAAGCGATTCCTTCATAATAAGGGGGGCTGGAGGTAAGACAAAGCCAGCAATCTAGTGTCTTATTAGGGTTTGTGGCGTTTAGCGCTATATAAGCCCCTTGGACTAAATCAAATAGCCTATTTTTGGCCTCTTGTTGGGGGGCTGAGATGATACTAGGCAAAGAGGAAGGGGGAAGAAAGGATGTACTGCTATGTGTAGGCCCTGGTGTGGCTGCTCCCTTGGCTGGGGCTGGGATCCTGTTTTGAGAATCAGAGAGGACTGGATTGGGTCCAATGGCCATGCTCTGAGCTTCTTCTATTTTTAGTTGTATCTTAAAGGCGACTCCCTTGTCATAGTCAGTTAAATGCCATCTTAACCCCCAGGTCCTTCCCCTGATCCAGTCCCGGTGGGCCCTGCCCTGCGCAGTAAAGGTAATGTTTAAGGGCAAGAGGACCTGTGGCTGTGCAAACGGGTTTGTAGGGTTGCACTGGGAGGGTTTACTGTAAATCTGAGAAATGATTATGGAGTCCCATGAGGAGCTCGGGTGCCAGTAGGCTGCTCCGGTAGCTACTAGCTGGCAAAATCGGGGGTAAGAGATGGCCACCATGAAAAGGGAGCATGATTGGCAGTCGTCTGCCAGACTGTTTCCCCAGTTTGTGAGATCACCTGCCAAGTAAGTTTTTTAATAGCATGAGGGCTGGCCCTGGTCATAGGGATGGCAAACAAAATTAAAAGAAAAGACACAGCATAGAGACGAGTTCTCTGGATCTCGGGAGATGCCAGAAGAGCGATGAGGTCATCCATGGTCCCTCTCTCTCCTTGGGTTGCAGGAGCACCTGCAAAAGAAAGGATTTGCGTCTCAGGGCTATTTCCTGGACCTAAGATTATTGTTTATTTTTGGGGGCATTTTTTATGGAGTAGGTTTTAATTAACCTTGCAGGTAGCCAGCGGGCTCCATTTTCCTTGGTGTCATAAATACACGCTGACCCCTTTCCCCAGATTATCACTGGGTCTGGGCTATTCCATTTATTAGTGATGGGGTCTCTCCATAAAACTTGGGCATAGCCTTGGCGAGTTTCTGGGTGCCAATGCCGTTCAGCTGCTGATTTTCCCAAGCCATCTAAAGTTAAGAAATTTAACACAAAGAGAGCATGTGCAAGCAACAGTTTTTGGTTCCCCTTAGTAGGGAACAAGATTTCCTGTGAGCTGAGTTTACTAATAGTATTCTTTAAGGTTTGGTGAGCTCGTTCCACAATGCCTTGTCCCTGTGGGTTATAGGGTATTCCAGTGACATGCTTTATCCCCAATTGCAAGCAGAATTGCTTAAACTTGTTGCTAGTGTATCCTGGGCCATTGTCAGTTTTTATGCATTTTGGCTGTCCCATCACAGTGAAAACATGTAACATATGACTAATGACATCCTTAGTGGCCTCTCCACTGTGAGCAGAGGCGCTGATAAACCCACTGAAAGTATCGATGGTGACGTGTACATATTTTAACTTTCCAAAGGAAGCAACATGGGTGACATCCATCTGCCAAATCTGTCCTGGAACAAGCCCCCTAGGATTTACCCCATAATGGGGCTCAGGCAAAAATATTAGACAATTTTTACAGCTTTTGACAATTTCTCTAGCCTGTTCTCTGGTAAGAGAGTATCTTTGTCTCAAGGTCTGGGCATTAAGATGATGAAGGCAGTGAGCCTCACGAGCAGCTGCTACTTGGTCACGTTCCAAATAAGAAATTAAGATAGAGCATGTAGCAGAATCAGCAAGCTCATTTCCCCGAGCTAAGGGCCCAGGTAGGCCTGTGTGGGAACGAATATGGCCAATAAAAAAGGGCTTTGACCTTTGACGGATTAATCTCTGAATTTTTGAAAACATTTCAAAAGTTGGGGTGTTAGGCTGAATTACTGGCACCATTTCTAGGACCTGTAGGGCTCCCACCACAAATTTACTGTCTGAATACAAGTTAAGGGGTCTTGCCTCAAATGCCTCGAACACCACTAAAGCGGCGTAAAGTTCCACCAACTGAGCGGACTTAAAGGGTGTTTTCATAACTCTTTGTTGTTGGTTATAAACATAGGCAGCTTGACCATTCTTCGATCCATCTATAAACACTGTGCAAGCATTGGGAATTAGCTTTAGCTTTGTATTTTTAAGAAAGAGAAAGGGGGTGAAAGAAAAATATTGTAATAACTTATCACTAGGCATCTGGATATCGAATTTTCCCGCATAGGAACAAACAAGTGTAGCCCATTCCGGATGATGTGTAGATTTAATATTTATCAAATATCCTACTTGTTAAACATATGTTGTTATCTATTTAAACTTTTTGGAAACTTGTTGTTGAACATTTGGTAGACATATAAGTACTTAGGTATTATACATATTTTTTTTAAAACAGTAATTACTTGCACACATACACACAGTTGGATCCAACTTACATACATACATACATACATACATACATACATACATACATACATTCATACAGTTAAAGCTTGCTTACATTTTAAGTCGTATACCTGTTTATATAAGCAGTTTGCAGAATCATTAGCCATTTTTAAGATGAGAACCAACCAGAATTAACTTTTAAATTCAGTATTTGCAGGTATAATAAACCATAACAAACAGTTTATATCATATCCCCTCTGACCTTTTACAACCTTTTATGTAAAGCAATATCAGGACAGAGAAGGGTTAACAAGAGAAGTTGCTGGCCAGCAGAAGAGACCTTGAAGTTATCACAGTAAAGGAAGGGAGGGGGAGCAGTGGGCATAGAGTGTGTCCTTGGCTGCCAGTGTTCCTGAAAAAAAAAAGTTTTTGTTAACTCCTCTGACTAAAGTCAGATTTTCTGTTCGGTGTTCACACAGTTTTTGTCAATTGCAGGCAGTCCCCATTGGGAAAATAAAGGAGGTTATCAATCACGCTGTTGTTGCTAACGGTCTCCTGGACATCCCGCCAATGAGCAAGGGTTAAGTCTAGGGGTGAAGACGGGGTGTTTCCCATATGGAGAGACAGAGAGATAGAGGCAAAAGACAGACTCCAAAAACACATAAAGACACACACAGACATAATCCGCGCGGTGGTGATTTGGCTAAAAAACCCGAAAGTACAGATTCAGATGGAAGGGGCCACGGACTGCATGTAGCCTCACTCTCCACCGGGAAGGAGAGACGGTATGCCTGCCTCCTTCCTCCAGACCACTCGGAGAAAACCTCCAGAGAGGGGGGACCCGGGGATGTCTGGGCACGTCTGCCCCCATACACAGGTCCCGGATCTGCCTGCGCACCTCATGCAGGCACAGAATACAGATGCCAAATCACCCAGACACAAGACAAGGACATAACAACATAAAACATAGATCGAGCTCGTTTTAAAATATCTCTAATCACACCATAAAAACAAAAAAGGCGTCAGGGACATTTTCCCCGTTTCTGAGCATAACATTAATATCTTTTTCTACTTTATTCCAAGTCAGAGGGTGAATGCCTGGGCCGTCAATAATTAGCCAGGGACATTTTTCCTCTATAAAACAGAAAAATTTTATCAAGTCTTTCTTTTTTACTCTTATTCCTCTCTCCCTAAGGCCTCTCTTCAATTCTTTAATGAAGAGAATTTCTCTAGACAAAACCATGCCCATGGCTTATGGGACGACAAGTCTTACCTCACGGTGACCCACGTCGCACGAGTGATGCTGTCTGGGTTCCGCTACCAGAATGCGTGTTTGGCCGGGCCTTCTCTTCGTCTGTCGTCCGATGAATCACTGTGTCTCGAGCCCCCACGTTCGGGCGCCACTTGACCCGTCCAGCAGGTCCAGTTATTCGCGGGTCTCGAGCCAGG
>CABHPH010131729.1:0-44775 GCA_902168325.1 Peromyscus nudipes | reverse complement strand
GAGAGAGAGAGAGAGAGAGAGAGAGAGAGAGAGAGAGAGAGAGAGATGCATCACAAGCAAGATTTGAGGCTTCCCTATTGCTGTGAGCAAATTGTATTAATGTGAATGTTGTATTTTGACAAATAGATTCTTGTTTATAACTATGTATTCATGAAGGTCTTCTTAGGTTCTACTGTCTCTCCAATTATGTTATAATTATTTAATCAGTAAGTCTTTTTTCTGGGAAACGTAATTTTATGTAAAGTAATAAGGAAGTTAAATATTCTGTGAAATGTGTCTGAAATTGTGAAGTAAAATTGGAATAAATGATTAACAAATAAGAAAATTATTGTAAATTGTGAAAATTATGAGACCCGTGGCTGTGGAGACAGCTTAGTGGGTAAAATGCTTGATGCTCAAAAATGAAGATCTGAGTTTGGATCTACAGCACCCACTTAAAAACCAGGCCTATGGCAGGCTTCTTTATTCCCAGTGGACAGCAAGAAACAGGAGAATTCCCGGGGCCTGCTAGCCAGCAAGTCTAGCTGAAATGGTAGGCTAGAGGTTCAGTTTGAGACCCTGTCTCAAAAAAATTTAAGTTGTATAGAAAAAGGTAGCTAACACAGACCTCAAGCATCCATATGCACACACATAGGTGAGTGCATCAATGCAGATGAGTAACCCCACCCCACACATATCTACATGTATACATATGCCACACATACAAATGATAAAAGTTTTTGTATTGTGTTTCAAAATGACATATTGCTTTGAGTAATCATTGCAATCAACAAAATAAGGCTAGATAATAAATAAGATTAGCCACGTATAACTGGAATTATATACACTATTTGTAACAGTTATGAAGATTTGAGTTTAGCTATATTTAGTGCCAAAAGCTATTAGTATAAAGTAGACATTTAACATAGCTAAAGTTCAATAATTCACAAGGTAAGGTTTAGCCCTTCAGTCCCATACTACAGTATCATGTGTCATTGAAGTGATCTTTCATATTTCCTTATCCTGAAAGCTTGAAAAATCATGAGGTGAATTAGCAGAACAGACTTGACATTCAAAGTCAAGAGACGAACTGCATTGCTTCAGCTATTGTTTCTTGATATAGGTAAAATACATCCCACTTAGAACACTCTTAACTGTCTGTCTTAGGGCTTCTGTTGCTGTGATGAAACACCATGACCAAAAGCAATTTGGGGAGGAAAGGATTTATTTTGGTCACAGTTCCATGTGACAGTAAATTATTTAAAGCAGTAAAGGAAGGAACTCAAGCAGAGCAGAAACCTGGAGCTAGGAGCTGATACAGAGGCCATGGAGGGATGCTGCTTATTGGCTTGCTCGCTCTGGCTTGCTCAGCCTGCTTTCTTATAGAATTCAGGACCACCAGCCCAGGGATGGCACCACCCACAATGAACTGGGCCCTCTCCCATCAATCACTAATTAAGAAAATGCCTTACAGCCAGATCTTATGACATTTTCTCAGTTGAGGCTCCCTCCTCTCTGATGACTCTAGCTTGTGTTAAGTTGACGTCAAGCTAGCCAGTACACTATCCATACTCAAGACATTCATTGTCTTTGGCCTGCAAGCTTGTCTTTATCAAGTCCACTTGATTTTGGTTTATCAGGATTATGTTAGACTCATAAAACAATTTAGAAAACATTCTCCCTTTTTCTTTTCTCAGAAGAATTTCTGACAGAACAGGCTAGACTAATTTTCTGTAAATATTTGAGATAGTTCCTGTGATTGTGAAATTTATGTGCCCAGAAGTTTCTTGGAGGAAAAGTTTTAAATTTATTGATTTAATTCTAATGCACACAGGAAGTCACAGAGACTGTGACAACACACACAGGATCTGTACAGGTCCTGGACAAAGTCCTTGCATTGAGAACGGGAGGAAGACAAAAAGTCCCAAACCAAACCAAAAAGCTATTTGCAATTTATGCCTTCTGGAAAAAAGAAAACCAGTTTCTCCAATGGGATGTTGTTGGGTATATCAACTACATTTCCAGGGCAGGTTCCCTGCCCAGGAGTAGTTGACCTAAAAAAACACACTCTGATTTTGGTACTTCTTGTTGGTCTTGATATGTTAATTTCTTTCTATTATTTCTTTTTAAATGATTTGAAAAACTTGCACAAATATGTACTGTACATTGAGAATACACAAGCCTTCTTTTCCCTCCTTCATTAGTTACTGTATTCCCTTGCACAGTTTCACTGACTTTCATGTCATAATTGCACATGTGATTTTATGTTTCTCTATAAAATCTAGAATTACAATGGAGAAAAATATAGTAGCTGTCTTTCTGAGATTGGCTTAATTCACTTAATATGAAAATATTCAACTGCAAGGTAAGTTTTAAAAATTCTGAATAGATCTAGTAATACGCAAGGTTTTCCTAATGCCCATGATATCCTTACATAGACTTTTCTTTTCATGTCTGATGGGTCCATAATGACAATCTTGCTTTATTTCTGACATTGAGAGTTTTTTTTTCATTTTTTTAGATCCAAAATCAAATGTACTTCACTTTCTCTGTTACATATATTGCCTTTTTCTAATGCATATACACCTTGTATTTTATTAATCTCTTCTCATGTAATTCTTTCCTCCTCTGAAAGTCTTCAGAGTTTAATTTACTGATATTTTTTCTAGATTTTGAGATGAGAGATTGACTCACTGATTTTTAATATTTCTTCTTTTCTGACATTTTCATTAAGAATTTAAAAACATATTTGTACATTGCTTAACAGCATAATAATTTTATGCCAAAATTCTGTCATCTATTAGTTTAACCTATATTATAAATTATATCATAATAATTCTTTGATCCACTACTTATATAAAAGTGTGGAGCTTAATTCAGATCTTTAGAAAATTTTTATCATTCAAATTGTTTAATTAAAAATTATTCACTTGCCTTGTAAATTCCAAAGCCATTTTCTATCTCTCAAAAGACATTTCCCACTCTTAATGACTGTGGTGATAATTCCCAATTTGCTAACTCATGAACATATTTCAATAGCATTTATTATCAACACTCTCTGAAATATATCTCACAGTTATAAAAGAAGAAACCGACAGTACAGGTAGCCTCTAGCTACAGCTGTTAGCATATGTCTTCGTTTGTTGCCTTTCTTGAGTCAGGAAAGAATAAGTGACATTAATAATAACAATTTAAACCAAAAAACAATTTCACTTCCATAAGCCGGTAACAGTGGTGAAAGCTTGATTTGACTTCTGTTAGTTGTTCTGATAATTCCTCTGCTTCAAATAAAAGTTTCCAGGGCCATACTTATCAAAGTAGTCTCTTCTGTTTATTTTTATTAATAATTTCATTAACAAAATCCTAGAAAGTAGAAGGGAGTTCAGAAGGCTAGACTTCAGGTGATTTTATGTCTCTGGTTAAGACTCTGAAAGCTTTGGGCTCCCGAGAGCTATGGCAGAACCAGATCGTTTCCTGCCCCTGCTTCTATTCCAGCTTTGCAATATGTAAATCCTATTTAGGTTTAGAAATAAGAGTCAGATATAAGTTTGACATCTTACACCATGCACTTAAACTCAAATAAGATTTGTTTGTTTGTTTCTAAATGCAGTGCATTGGATTTTCTGGTTGGAAGTCTTAGTGCCCAAGGAATAATAATTTTCCAAGAAGATAGGAGAATGTTTCCATTGACTTGGTAACTGACTATTTTGAATCATTTATGACACAGAATTAAAAGGGAATCAGAGGCGAGAATAAGGAATGAGAGAGGGGAGAAGGAGAGGAAAAGTAGAGAGATGTTGTGTTGGAGTTATGAATTGGATTCTTTGTCTTGAAAATTCAGGAAAATATAATTGCCGTAAAATGAGATCACTGAGAGATCAATATGACATCTTTGAACATATCTAATCTTTTTTTTTTTTGGTTTTTCGAAACAGGGTTTCTCTGTATAGCTTTGCGCCTTTCCTGGAACTCACTTTGGAGACCAGGCTGGCCTCGAACTCACAGAGATCCGCCTGCCTCTGCCTCCCGAGTGCTGGGATTAAAGGCGTGCGCCACTACCGCCTGAACATATCTAATCTTAACCATGATAAAAATTAAAGATTGATGATAAAAATCAATAACACACACTATTAGGATTATAATAGTTATGCAAAATTTATTTTGTTATTGTGTTTATATATACAAATATATATATCAATTGATTACATTTTTAACCTTAATATTTGATATAACATATATTTTATGCTGTCACTGGTTATCTTTGTAACATATCTCACATATTTTATACAATTTGTATGCAATTATGATGTAATGGACTGATTGAACGGTATATATTTATATTCCATTTCTTTTAGCACAGAGGCTATAAAATTAAAACTATATTCCCTATGTGCCTCCTAGTTAGGGTTCTTTGAAAGATTTACATCCATCTCATTAAGTATAGATTTAGAAGATAGACTATGATAAAAAAGAAGCTATGGTTGCTGTCTCTTCTTCTTTTACTAGCCACCATTTGATGTATTTGGTTCTTCTTCAGTGTTTGTCTTTGTGACACACCTTTGCAGAACATCAGTAGTTTCCTGTGCCTGAGCTCTAGGGAAGAGCTTTGAAAATCATATCAAGGAACAAAATTTAAACTTTGTTATCTCAGTCCCTCCAATAATTCTGTATGTCAGTTAGTAGAATGAAATCCACTCTTTTCTGATTAATTTACTGTAGTTTAGTTTCCTAGAAATGCAATCTTGATCAGTAGAATTATGACATATATTAATTCATCATGGAATATAACTTTCAAATATATGCAAACATTATCTGAAAATGTCAAATTGCTTTCATTCCTCATGTATAAAGTGATGAGTTGGATAATAACAGATTTAATATAAGAAAGCACAGAATCCATATAACAGTGAAAAGTTTTTTAAATAAGAAAGAGGGATAAAGAATAAAAAGGAATGGACAAACCCGAGTTCTCTACTGAGGGAAAATTTCCTTGTAAATAAGGAGAAAACTAAGACAATAAAGGACATTTACAAGTATTCTTGACCAACAGTCTTTCATTGGTTATAAGTATTCAGGTATATGTAAAATAAAAAGGAAAAGTATTTAAAATTTATTATTTAAAATAAAACTCCATCATTGCTGATGCAACTGATAAGACAATAACATGGAGAATTGTGTCATGGATTTCAGAATTTTATGTTTCACAAACTGTAATGCTACAATCATTCTAACTGAACTATGAAAGAGTATGTATGTCTCTACATTCATATGCATAGGCATGTAGTAACCAAAATACACAGAGAAGTAAATTTTGAATAGGAAAATCAAAATAGAAAAGTGAGATTGTTTAAATCAAAATAAAAACAGAGAAGGTAAGCACAGGAAGAAGAAACAAGTGCAAATATTGGCATATGTCCAACAATGTTTGGTAGAATGTCTAAGACAGAGACTTGAATGTAAACATTAAATGGACTAATGATAGTTATGAAAAACTTAAAACTATGTGAGAAATTGATACAGCAACAAGATGAAAAGATTACTAATTATGTTTGAATATATGACCTACATTAGCAAACATTTTAGTTAAATTAGAATTTTTAAGACAATATATCCAATTTTCTTTTCAAGCATCCAGAACATATTCATCAAAGAAGGCTGCATGCTGGGCCATAAAATGTATTTTGGGGAATTTAAAAGGATTAAAATTATGTGCAGAATATTCACTGATATCACAAAACTATGCATTAAATCTGTTTCATTAAGAAACTTAGTAACAGCCTGGAGAGGTGGCTAAGTGGTTACAAGTATGGACTGCTCTTGTAGAGAACTGAGTTCAGTTCCCAGTATCTACACAGAGAGACTCATAACTGCTTGTAACTCCAGCTCTGGGGTGGAGTGGGGTTCCAGCACCCTCTTCTGGACTCCAAAGGCATATTCACTCACACATGCACACACCCACACACAGACGCATGCACATATGCGGAGATCACAGGACAATTTGCCTGTAATCCTGGCAGTTGAGATGCTGAAACAGAAGTCTTTTCATGAAAGAAAACAAAAATCAGAAGTACTATCTGTGACTCTCCATGTGATCTGAGTGCTGGTTGTTTAGTTTCTTCTTTCTGTTTGTTGAATCAATATTATTTTGCATATATTCTGGTCTGTTTGAATGATTTAGGTAATAACAAAAAGTCGTTCACATGCAGCTGACATTTGAAGTCTGTCGTGTATGTGAATAGATAATAGAAAAGCGAGAGAAGGGGATGACTGCGGATGGAATCCTGGAGAACATCCCCAGGGATGATGCTCAGCAGAGGAGGCTAAGAGGAGAATGGAAACGAGTTGGAAGTCATTAGTCAAAACACCTGCTGGGGAAATTGTAAGGAAAGATAGAAGACCAAAGGGGTTTTTATGTTAGAGTGAGATTCAGTAAGAAAAACAAACCCAGGTGCAGGGATGCCTGATCAGTATCCAAGTCGCGGTTTATCAAGAGAAAATTTATAGTAAAGGAATGATCTATTATGTGTTTTAGAAATATTTCCTTGTACAGGTAAAATAACCTTCAGCTTCATCCATGAAATAAGAACGTGTTTTCCTTATATACAAGAATGGTTTTAACAGCTGTCAACGTCTAGTCAGAAGCAGAGCAGTATGGAGCTTAAATCCGTGTAATTCTTTTTGGTAACAATCAAAGGTAGGAAGATGCCACTTCTGTATTTATCTAACTCCCACTTCCGAAGGAATCTGGGACAATGTGGGCTCAGCTAAATGGTCTGGCTGTCTGAAGGAAAATCAATCTGTTAGCAAGGAGGAAATGGAGAGGAAGGCAGCACCGTAGCCCAGAATATTTCGTGCATGTGTATCTCATCCACTGAGGAGACAATCCCTCATCTTACACAGCTACCACATCCCTGCGTTAGGTTCTGAACCTTTATCGTCATTCATTTCATCAATGTTTGTTGAGTGTCTGTTACCCATCAGGTGCTGTTCTAGGTCCTTGGTATATGTTACTGGCAAAAAGGAGAAAGACCCCTGATGATGGAGCTTAAATATAGCAAGAGGATATTATATGCCTCACATAAAAGTCAAACTTCATGGGCTCAAATTACTGATGGTGGTGGGACAGTTAAGTGTATGGAGTATCTCAGAATATAAAGGTGCAAACATAGTAGCATGTGTACTACCCTTGCTGGACACACCTTAGAAAGCTATAGTAAATAAAACCTTGACTATCAGTGAGAGCAAGGCTCTTTGCCAGCTAATAATCAACTTTTTAACTGAAATTATTCTCTAACTAATCACTCCTAGTTGAAATATCCCAGGTTAGCTATATTAGTTCAAAGACTGTCCCTCTAATTAATTCATGTCTATATATTTAATTTAGAAATAATTATGGTGATTAAGTGATAAACATTTATATTAAGTTACAAGTGTATAGGCGCACTTTTGGCTGGTTCTTGAACCATAACTAGAAGATGCCTGCAGAGCATTACTATTTAAGGGGTAAGCATTTAGTCAGCTCCTGACTTTGTTCTGCACACACCTTTCTGTATCTTAAGTAAATGCTATGTGAATGTGATCAAAAGCAACACAATAGAAAAAAAATGGAGAAAGCAAGCTATGGGTCCAGGTGGCTTCGTGGCTGTTGATTGACTCACAGAACCCTCTCATCTCCAAATGGTAATTATGCAGTACCATGAATAACGTAGGCAGACATTAGTGTATTCTCAATGATGGGACCATGTTGCCGTAGCCATGCTGGACATTGTATTAACAGCTCAGCAATGTAAAGCTCAGTGGTTATAATTCACCAGTGGTTCAATAAAGGGGCTCTAAATGCTCCATCACAACATTCATGTTTCTAAGCAACTATTTCTACAGCACAGTGCCACTAACTTATGATTAAATAAATTACACATGGGATTGAGAAATAGCCTTTTGGAAGATTTGAAATTCATGACAAATTTTGCATCCCAATTTTTATTTTAGTATGTCATTAGTTTTATCCACCTTCCACTGAAGACATGAAAACTCCAGGTGTGTTACACAGAAAGAGGAAACATGCATTTCAATGAAAATCATAATGAAAATCATAATGAAAGGGTCAGAAATGAGAGATGAATGGCTGTTTACAGATGAGATGATGGTTTAATTCCACCTGCAGATGACAGCACCCATCCAGGCAGAAAGCAGAGTGGAGACCAGGTTAGAGAGATCATTTACCTCTACATCCTTTTCTGGAAAGTTGGGAAGAGAATGCTATGAAGCTTACTCAACTATAATTGTATTGGTGTGAGTGATGACAAGAAAATAAAGCATGAAGGAACACCATGTGATTAACATAGGCCTAACTGGGAGGTCTGTGCCTTTGTAAGAGTGCTCACGTTTTTTTTTTTTTTCTCTTAACTTTATGTGTATGTCTATGTGGCTGTATGCGAATGCCATGGTGCACACATGGAGTTCAGAGGACAACCTTGGACATGAGCCACAGCCTTCCATCTTATTTGAGACAGGACCCTTGGCTTATCATTGCACATACAGGCTAGTTGGCCCTCCAGCTCATGGGGATTCTCTGGTCTCTGCCTTTTACCTCAACCCAGGAGTGAGGGATTAGAAATGTGTGCCAGGATGGCTTTACATGAACTCTGTGTATCTGAATGCTAGACCCTAACTCAAGTCCTCATGGACACTTTTGCCACCCTGTCATCTGCCCAGTCCAATAATGCCAGTTTTGAAAAGGAGTTTGTGAATCAGTAATATTGGGTTGAACTCCAAATCAGCATCAAGAATAGTGTTTTCAAAACGAAAATGACAATAGATGGGTCAAAGAGATGTTGAAGAAATGACCTGATTTCAATCTCTGGACCCATGTAGTAGAAGGTGAGAATTAACTCCAATAAGATGTCCCCTGACTGCCACACATGCCCTGTGGCACATACATGTACATTCTTTCCCCAATAAATATTTGTAATTTAACATGTTTTTTGTTTGTTTGTTTTTAGAGAAGGGATGCTAGAAAGGAAAAAGTCCAGGTGGCTAAAATCATTTAAATGAACCCTAGAATCCTCTCTTCCCTATGGTAGTGTCATTCCATGAATGACTGCGGCAGACATTAGGGGATTCTCAGGGATCTTTGCATACTGCTGTCGTCAGTGTCAGAAACTGCCACGTTCTTAACAGTCTAGCACAGACCTCCAGTGATTGTAATTCAGTAGTAGTTTAATAACATGCTCAGTGTATCAAGGTACATTTTCCTAATAACTTCAGCTTACAGATGAGACTAAAGATGTCACTTTGAAGAGACAACTAGAAGAACAAATAACTCTATTTTATTGCAGTTAGAATGGAGCAGCTAATAAATATCAGAATCCCTGGGTAAAACTGAGCTATACCTGAATATAATGTGGCAATGCACTTTTAAAACTTCATGTGTATAAGGACAAATGTGTAGTGCTCATGCCATTTAATAAACACTGGTGGTTTGTTTCTGCATGGAATATCACATGAGGCTAGCAGAGATAGCTGTTTTGGCAATTTGGTCTCACTGAAACTCTATCTTGAATGGGAATCATCTCTGGGAATGGATGGGATTGAGAGAAATTGAAGTACCACCTCACACAACCTTGGGGCATTTAGTCCTTATGGATTCACACAGTTGGGCATTGTTCTCTTCTTCCTCTGTGCCCCCATTCAGAGACCACAATGAGTCCCATTCCCTGCTAGAAATCTGAACAAGCACATGTTGTCCTGTATTATTCTGCACACTGACCCAGATTATTGAGAGAGTTGGATACTGTGTCAACCTCAGCTAGGCTCTGGTTTCTAAGATATCTTCCCCGTGGTGGTGCTGGAGAAAGCAAGTGAGACGAAGAGATGGTGTCTCCAGAAGAACAGAAAGAAAACTCAGAAGCTTCCTCAAGCACTAAATCCAACTTCCCCTTCTCATGCATTAGTTGTAATGTGTCCCTTCATGGTCTCATGCTGCATGCAAAACCAAACACCTCCAACATTGCTTACATCTTTCCTGAAGCTTAAGGACTGGCATCACGCCTCTTTTCCTGTGTGTGTACTTCTTCCACATACAGATTACATCCTTGGGGGTTAACTGGGAGTAGGAAGCACACAGCTAGCTTTAACTGAGATATCCAGCCCCACTTCCACCTGCTGAAAGTTGACTACCTTTGCTGTTGGAGACGAAATGAAAAACCATGTTGTGTTTTTCTTCTTTTCCCCTCTCCCCACCTCACTCTTCTTCCTTTTCTTCCTCCTCCTTTGACTCTTCTTTCCACTTTCTTCTCCTCCACACTCCTCTCCTTTGTTGTTAGTCTCTCAAGTCTTGTCTGCCTCTACTTCACTTGTTGAATGATTTGAGCAGACGGTTTTCACGCAGAAAGGGAACAGTAACCCCACCATTTGTTGACACCTTGATAAAGTAAAAAAAAAAATCACTGAAAGATTTTTAAAAGTGTAGTAGGCTGGGCAGGTGAGAAAATTCAACAGGTTATGGAGAATACGATAGGCAAGCCAGACAAGAAAAATACTCAGGAGGAAGGATATGATAGAAAGCAGAACTGTTGGTCTCAGCAGCTGTTTCCCACTCTGTCCAGACAGCTGGGTAAATTAACGTGGACTGAGCAGCTCAAATGGCTTATCTCCGGCCTGCCTTGGCTTTTGTTGCCATAGCTTCTGGCTTAAAAATGGAACTTGGGTGCTGGAGAGCTGAATTCAGGTCCTTATATTTGCGTAGCCAGCACTTTATCCACTGCGTCACCTCTTTATCCAGGTCCTGTTCTTATAGTCTGTTGAATTATAGCCCTCATTAAAGATGATCAATTTTAATGAAACTCCAAAGCATGGCTTTTATTGAACTATGATTTATTTCTATGCAGTAATCCGATACCTAGCCAAAGTCCAAATAAACTAATGTGAGGTCTAAATTGAAGAGGGACAGATAATTTACAGAGGGAAAGGGTGCAGTCTTGTGTTCTCCCTTTTTTGATAAAGCCGGCATATGACTCAGGAGCCACATTCTCATAGACAGTGAAATACAACTCTCTTTACCTTTGTTCTTTTAAAGTTTTTCCAACTTCCCCCTCCTCATCAGTGAATCATAAAAATTTAATGGTTTACAGGCAAGCACAGTATTAAAAAATAAAGGAAATAATAAAAACTCACCTCTTTACTATTATTGCTGACTTTATTTCAAACTCGAAGCAAATATATCTCCAAACTTGAAGAGCTTTTAAATAGGTCATTTTTTTTGGTGTCAACTATAAGTTGCTTAAAAAGAAGGTAAACCTTTTATTATAAGGTTGAATTTAATAGTTGGGACTAGTTCTCTTCAAAACATGTCTAAAGTAAAAGGCAGAATTTCCCAATATTTTAAGGCATAGAAAAGCAGAAGGAGCAATGAGGACTGGGTGGAGTGATGTGTGCTTGTTCTTGATGGCACAGCTGAGTGTCTGGGGTGGAGACGTCCTCGCAAACACCAGCTGTGGAAGACCAGTGCACCTGCCAATTGGGAGAAGTGGATAAGCCTGACTCAATCTGCACAAACCACAATTAGAGACTTGCTCGGATAATAATTCAGCCTTAATTGCATCATTCTTACTATGTGAGGGAAGATCAATGGAAGAAATGGCAAGGCTCAAAGGGATTTCCTTGTTAATTATTAGCATATCCATGCAATTTAATTTGATTAATTCATTGGTGAAGACTTTGTACTCTCTGGTCAATGACACTTACCCATTGAAGAACTAAGGTCCAACATCACAAAATTTTAATTTCTAAGGACAGGGAAGCTATGTGAGTGGTTGAAGTTCAAACTCCTGACTCTTCAGAGGAGTCTTACTCTTGTGTTTGTTTATCCATGAGAACTGTTCTGTTCCACATTGAGGAAACCATACTCTAACCTTCTAGTCTATTTGAATGTCTATACCTCAAACATCTTAGAAATAATATAAATTTCTGCAAGTTGAGGAGAGAAATAAACTGTCAATATTTTTGGCTTAGAATAGAAAGGTAGGCCCAGAAGACCGAATGAAAAAACCAAAACCAACAGCCAACACTTAGTATAATGCTTAATTCTATTTCCTCTGCTTACTGTTAAACATGCCAGTAATAAGAGTACAGTAGGTAAGTAGTGTATATATTGTGATTCATCTGGAGAAGACAACCCAATTGCAATGCCTTTTAACCTGGAAATCTAACTTTTCTCAAATATTCTTTAAGGTGAGATGCCATCCCACCCTGTTTTAATTAGGGATTCCATTGCTGTGAAGAGACACCATGGCAACTCACGAAGGAAAACATTTAACTGGGGCCATCTTACAGTTCAGAAGTTTAGTCCATTATCTTAATGGCAAGTGGCATGCAGGCAGACACGGTCCTGGGGAAGGAGATGAGAGTTCTATATCTTGATATAGGCAACATAGGCAACAGGAAGTGTACTGTGTACCACATTGAGCATAGCTTGAGCAAAGGAGACCTCAAAGCCTCCTTTGCTCAAGCTATGCTCTAAAGTGACACACTTCCTCCAACACATCCACATCTACTCCAACTAGGCCACATCCTCTAATAGTGCCATTCCCTTTGGGGGCCATTTTCTTTCAAACCACCACACACCCCTTTAAAATGCTATAAGTCATCATCCCTACAAAAAGCTCCTGCATTATTCTAACTTTTTTTCAAGAAACTATACTTTAAGATGAGTCAATAGCCTTACAAGATGGTTTGAGCCACAGCAAGTATAATTATTTCAGGAGCACCACCCTTCTGTTAGGTATAAATGTAAATCATATGCCTTAATATTCTAATCCACTAGGTTCTTTAGTTTTGAATTCTTATATGATACCATTTGTGTGAAATAACTCATGAGCTATTTATACTAATCACAAAATATGTCACTGTAATAAGAAAGGACACAGATTATTTTATGTAAAGTTTTTTTTTAATTTCTGAAGATATTTAGACACTGGTCTACTCAAAAGACTGAGGTAAATTATTATGCTAAAATGACTGCATAGGAAGCAATTAAATAGAACAATAAACCAAAAATAGTATCACCACATGAAACTGACTTAGAAAATTAGCAAGAGGGTACATTGCTCCTCAGTAGCTTCTGTAAATTCTTCTTTTTCATAGAAGTGATAGCATACAGTCAAAATATTTGACCAAGTTTAAAAGTAAAATTATCTACTCAGCTATTTATAGATTTGTAAGTAGCAAGTGATTTTAAAATTTCTTTAAATTTTAACTAATAAGAAAATCACTCGCACCCTTAATAAGTCATAAAGGTTAGAAGAATATAACTCCAAGACACAGAAAAAAAATCTCTACAACTGCAGAAGTACAGTTTGATAGCGTTTGATAGCTGTTTACACAGAAGTAAACATTCTAGCTGTGGCTATTACCTCTGTTGTATGAACCTGATCATTTTGTGATGAAATTATAACAGGCATTTAGAAATTGCTTTTGCTGTACAGCACTGAGTTGTATCCTGGGCTCCCAAGGAAACTAAAATGAAGAGAAAGACCTGGGACCTCTGCCCTCATTTACTCCTGCTCAACTATACACATTCATGTCAATCAATCATCTGTCTAAAAACTGGTGACACCATCAGGTAGCTGTTGGATATTAGTGGGCCTGGAGACACTGCTGATGGATCTTGTTCATAATCAACTGCTTGGTAAGCCAAAGACTGGAACTGCAGGAGTCTGGTTGTTGGCCAGGGGAATGGAGTCTGAGTCATATGTCTAGCCCTGGGAGGATACATGATGTTCTCAACTGCCCGGAACATCTTCGCATCAGTGGTGTGGGGGACAGACATGGCTCAATGCTGCTACTCCCAGTAATGCTAGGTGTTTCCCTAATCTTTCAGGGACCTCGACTCAGGCCAACCCAGAATTTATAGCTTTGATACTACAAAGAATTTCAGGGTTAGCTGCTATCATAAAGCTGAGATAGAGATGTTATCAAAGATATTGAGGGGGAAGTCACTCAAGAAAAGAATAAGGGCACATCCGAGAGCATGTGTGTGGGGTTCTCTGAGAGAGTATGATTTCAAGCGTCCTGGTGTTACCTGCGTACAGGATTTCAGAAGAGTTTGAAAGTGTATTGTTCAACTGGTTTCTGGGGACTCTTTCACCCCTCTACCTTTTTCCCTTCTTGGATAATCGAGATTACAAGTTGGCTCTAGAGTGCTGGGTGTTATCACAATTTGACAAAATAAAAAGCAGGGATCACTTCAGACAAGGGGTTTAAGACTTGATTTTTCCTGTAAATGGGGGTTTCTGGTGAGAATCCTTAGAAAACTGCAGATTTACAGTGAGTGAGGGAGTGAGGCTATAAGCAATTATTAATTTGCTAGAATTCTTCCTTCAGTGCTGGCTTTGCCCAGACTCCAGATGACAAAATCTCCATTTTGCTCCCAATGTAAAACACTGATCTCACCTCAGAGGGGTTGGGAGATAATTTATTTTGAAGCCATATTTGGCTTCAAAATAAATGGCCCAGGAACATGAATTCATATTACTTCAACTTCCATATTCCAATGGGAAAGGAGTTTCATAAAGCATTTTAAATAACCGAACAAAGAAAGTTATAAATCAAAATACTTTTAGAATACATTGGTGGAGACACTAGGTACGCAGATTAAAGTAAAGTGGAGAAATCTCTGCTGTAATTGCCAGATGTTCTCAGATGATGCTCTCAGTATTTTGGTTGGTAGACTCCAGGTGTCTGTATGCTAAAGAATTTACCTAATGGTCACAGAGATGTTAGGTCATGCACAAAGGGGGCCAATAAATGGCTATTAAGAAGGATAAACATGTCCCAAGATAATTTCGTTCTAGACTTGTATTATTTCAAACTCTCTACAGTCACTGAAGTTCTAATCAGATAATCAGTCTTGCAGAAGGTTCAGTGGAAACTGCAGCTTCTTTCCAAGAATTTTTGTCCACAGCTCTCATGCCTGTAGACGAATTGCTAAATGGTCTTATTAAATAAAAAAAAAAAAACCCAGAGCCAGATATCGGGTTTATAACCTGAGAGACCAGACGAATAGGAAAAGCCACAAGCCAGCCTCACCTTGCTGACTCTCAGCTTCCAAAGCAACCTACTTCCTGTATACCCGCATCTATTTGCCTTTCTGTTCTGCTATCTCATTTACTAACAGGATGGTCCTGGAAATTCTTCTTTGAACAAGCAGCAGTAAACACTTCATCCCCGGTAGGAGCGTCACCACTGCTACCAACACCATGAGAAGCAGCCAGCAATGCAGAGCAGCAACCGCCACCTCCATGACCCCATCACCACCGTTTGTTGCCTGGCCCTGGCTGCAGCTTCTCTTCAGCAAGCCTCTCAGGCTGGCCTCGAACGCAGGAGCCTCTACCTCTGCCTCCTATAGCAAATCCTACCAGCATGCACCACCACAACCAGTCACATGCAGTTTGGGCCTGAGTTGGGGAGTGCAAGGCCACAGGCAAATGGCTTTTTTGTGAATTCCTGCCCCAGAAGTTGGACGCCAAATGTTAATCAAATCTTAAAAGGTCTTATTAATAAAAAAAAAAAAAAACTGGAGCCAGATATCAGGGTTAAAACCTGACAGATCAGAGGAATAGGAAAAGCCACAAGCCAACTGTACCTTGCTGACCCTCAGCTTCCAAAGTGACCTACTTCCTGTATACTCACGCCTATATGCCTTTCTGTTCTGCTATCTCATTTGCTCTCTCTGTTCAACTACATCACTTCCTCTTCCTGCCCAACTCTGTCACTTCCTGTCTGTCTGTACAGACCTCCAGACCTTTGTGATTAACTAGTGTTGGAATTTAAGGTGTGTGCCACCATGCCTGGCTCTGTTCCCAGTGTGGCCTTGAACTCACAGAGATCCAGACAGATCCCTGCCTCCCTAATGATAGGACTAAAGGCATGTGCTACCATTGCCTGACTTCTGTGTCTAATATAGTGGTTGTCTTTTTCCTCTGATCCTCAGATAAACTTTATTGGGGGACACAGATAAAATATCACCACACATGTTCCCCCAGTATTCTCTGTCTTTATATTCTGCTTTAATTGGTAAATAACTATTTAAATCTCACCAGAATTCCATCTAGTCAGAGGCTTTCTAATAAAGAACAAAGACAGACTACTACCCATCAATAGCACAGACAGGAAAAAGTCCCTCTTTAAAAATAGTCTAAAGCCTTCCTGCTACGTAGGTTAAGACAGATCTTTGGTCTATTGTCCAATCTCACCCTTTGAGTGTGCTCTACTTTGCAATAAACTTTGTCTTCTGTGCTATTTTGTGTGGCAACTCTGAGTTCTTTTTGATACAGATCACAAGGATTGTGAGTTAATATCTATCTTACTTCCTCTCGAGGTCGATGCACTGACATAGAAGTAACTGAGGTATTTTATTGCTAGTTTTTCTAGAGCCTCACTATAGTCCACGAGAATGTGTTTTCTAGTGCCTTACTACAGTCCATGAGATGGTGTCCAGAACTGTCCCATCATTGTCCTAAAACTACACTCTCCTTAGTTCCACAGCAAAACTTTACAGATGGGTCACTCCATCAATCAACCTCAAATAGGAATAGACATCTCTTGGACAATTAGGTAACTGAATCATACTGTAGCAGGTGACTAGGACTTGTTTGAGCTTATCTAGCAGAACCAGAGCTGGATCACAAATTGACAAAGAGTGTTTGATTATACATACATCTTATCTCCGACCCAATTATTCCTCTGTTTAAACCTAAATCTCACATCAGCACTGCAAAATGCTTGGTCACCATTTTCTTAAAATGACATATTGATTAAAATAATTTCCTGCCTTTTCACCATTACAGAAACAAAAACAGCAAAAACCATAAACAAGCAAACAAAGCCCTACAGCAAAAATCTTCTGTGTAGCCATTGTAGAAGGTAATGTTTGATGACATTTTCTTTCGAGTACATTATGCACTTTGGTCGAATTTACCTCGGTATCATTTCCAACCCACACCTCCATCCTCCTACAAGCCCTGCTTCTCTTTATGTCGTCTACACTCCTGAAAACACAAAGGAACTACATCACCAATTACTTTTTTCCCTTTTTAACATGTTAGAAACCCCAGAGTTGGTTTCTGGTTACAAAATTAAAAGTACAGTTTATAGTCTTCTCCAGAGAAGGACACATCAATTCATTATCCAATGCTAAATTGTCAGCCCTGAAGACATACACATAGAAGTAATATTATATAGACTGATTAGGTACTACTTCTGTATTCAGAAAAACACACAGATAAACATATACACAGTCACACTAACACACACACACACACATCATACATACACAACAGCCATTGGAGAAAAAGAGGTCATGAATTTGAAAGAGAACTGGAAGAGGTACATGGGAGGGATTGGAGGAAGGAAAAAGAAGGGGGCAGTGATGTAATTATGTTATAATCTCAAAATTAAAAAATATTTTTAAAAGCACATTTTAAATCATAAAAATCAACGCTTGACTGCTTTAACTTTGAGCCAAGAGCAAGGGGTCTATTGAAGTTAGATCCCCATCTTTTCACAGAACTAAGATGTAAGGACTGGTTTCTTTACTGCTTACATTTCAAAGGGATAATTCCAAAGTCCTTGACAAAGACAGTTTTAAGTTGTCAAACTAAGGAAAGAGCTTTTAAAAGAGTTTTGCATATCAAATAGACAGAGAAAGAATTAACACTTGGAAATTTTCTTTTTTTCCCACTTCCTTCCTTTCATTAAAAATATTATTTTCTCATATGATATATCATGATTACAGTTTCTGCTTCCTCTACTCCTCCCATTTTCTGCCCACTTTCCCTTCCCTCCAGGCTTCTAAGAGATAGCAACCAAATATGACAAAATAAAATAAAACAAGATAAAGCAAAAACTATCATATCAAAGTTGGACATGGAAACTCAACAGGAGGAAAAGAGTCCCAAGAGCAGGCACAAGAGTCAGAGACCTACTCATTTTCATAGTCAGGAGTCCCATAAAAGTACTAAGTTAAAATCTATAATATATACACAGAGGACCTGATGCAGACCCATGTAGGTCCTGTGCTTGCTACTTCAGTCTCTGTGAGCTCATGTGCACATTGCTTAGTTGTCCTGGTTGCCCTCCATCCCCTCTGGCTCTTACAATCTTTCTGCCTCCTCTGTCATGGGATTCCCTGAGCTCTGAGGAGAAGGATTTGATGGAGACGTCCCATTTAGACTCTCTCTGTGTAATGTCTGGATATGGGTTTCTGCATCTGTTCCCGTCTGCTGCTGGAGGATGCCTCTCTGATGATAACTGGATAAGGCATTGATATATAAGTATAGCAGAATATCATTAGGAGTCATTTTATTAATACTTTTTTTTTTTAGATTGAAAGTATTTGGTTTTACCTCAGGTCTCTGGGCTATCTAGTCTCTGGTTCTTGACTACCCAAGTAGTGTCAGTGGATTGGGCCTTATGTCAAATCAGACATTGGTTGGCTACTCTCACAAGTTCTGTACCACCATTGCCTTAGCATATTTTGCAAGCAGGACAGATTATAGGTTAAAGGTTTTGTGGTTGGGTTGGTGTCCATGTTTCTCTTTCAGTAGACTGTGGACACTTGGAAATTTTCTAAAGTTCAATGCTCTAAGGAAAGGGAAGTTAGCAGTCTGAGGAACTAGGAAGCCTGCTCAACTTTAGTCCTGCTGAAGGCAACAGGAAGCCTGCTCTGGTCATGGGTATGATGGTTCTTTATTTCTTGAGCTCAAATTATCATTGAATCCTAGTACAAGGATTCTATGTGCATAGTCTAAGCGGGAGCCCTAACTGCTACAGGGTTTCACTTTGACAGCCTTCTGTAGAACATTTCAAGGATTGGCATGTAAAATGAAAAAAACTTTTAAAAAATAAATTAAAAAAAGAAAAAGATATGGGAGGTGGGGAGGATCTGTGAAGAACTGGGGGAGGGAAAATAATATGATAAAAATATATTATATGAAAACAATTTAACTAAAAATTTTAAAAAAGAAAATTCCAAATCAACATTATTTTTCACAAAGTTCACACTCAAGAACCGTATCATCAAGTATAGCAAGAAATCCAAGGGAGTCTACTTAAGGAGTATTAGGGAGTTTATTAGGATATAAATTGCGGAGAACAACTCACTAAACAGGATAAGGCAAAATTGTCGCAGAGTCCTAGAAGGCTGATGGTCGGTCCCACGCTGCTTCTGCTGCCTTAGTCAGCCCACACCATCCAAGCCCAGGAAGAAGAGAAGAGATGGAGGCATATGTGCCCCTCAGGTCTTAAGCTAGCCCTGAGGCCACACCCTAGGGGCTGGTACCTCAAGGTCATAGGTAGAATAGGTACCCACTACAATCAAGTTACAAAAAAAGCTGCAAAAAGTTTCATAACATTTAAATGATTTCATGATTCTGTTTTTTGAGACAGGGTTTTCCTTTGTAGTTCTGGTTGTCCTGGAACTCACTATGTAGACTAGACTGGACTTGAACTCACAGAGATCCACCTGCCTCTGCCTCCTGAGTGCTGAGATTAAAGGTGTGAGCTACTATGCTAGGTGACTGAGTTTATGGATTTTGTGTTCTGCATTCATAGCTCTCCTTGGCCACATGCTGTAGCTCAAAAGTTTCTGCTTGGACATATCTGAAACCCTTCCTTTTCTATAAGGATTATCAGTCTGAACTTTCCATGATGACATTTTGTTTGCATATGCAAAAATCCTCTTTCAGCCATTTGATTGGATTCCTTTCCTCATCCTACTTCTGTTCACATTCAGTGTGTTTTCTGCCAATTTCTTTTTTAATCATGCTATCCTAATAGAAAATTAGTAAAATCAAATCAAACCCAAGGTCCTCCCACTGGTAAAGGAAAGGCATGTGTGACTCATGATTAGTGTTCATAGATCAAAACCTTGGCAGAATACAATCCACCTGAAGACATTCATTACAATATACATGTACAACAGCCATTACTCATGTCTTATGATAGCATTATGATTTTTCAATAATTCTAGACCATTTGATTTTTTTAAGGATTATGCTTTTGCATTTTGTAGATAACAGAATTTAAATGGTAGAAAATTATATAAACAACTATGAGCCATCTTTCTTGCAGTTAGAAAGTACAAATTATAAACTATGCAAATCTATTTCTGCTGCTTTGAAGGAAAACAAATTATATTTGGTACAAAAAAATAAACCATCATTCAGCTGAAATTTCAAAATGGCATATCAGTGTTCAGAATAATTAAACCTAGCGAGGAGAAAAAAACATTATTTGCATAATAAGCCTTAAGAAAAATTATAACTAATATGTGGTTATTATTAGGAGAATCCAAAGAGTAAATCATTGTATCACAAATTTTAAGAAATACAACGAATTGAAAACATGAAATCTTTGCAAAAATAAAATAACCGCAAAGTAACACGTGGCTATATTTCATGGATCAAAGAGTCAGTAAAGGATTTTTTTTTAACAATAAGAATGTTGCAGCCAGACTTGTTTTATATATTGCCTTTGAATTTAAAATCCTGATGTTTATGAGTATTGATTTTACTTTATGTTACCCTAGCATAATAATTTACATGACATTCTATTATATGTATTTTTCCAACGTTTTCCTGCATTTTTGACTTACAACATTTGAAGCAAATACCTCTCATAAACATGGTAGCAATTTATTGAACATCTGCTCAAAGTTATGAGCCTTTACATAGTTGCTATTAATTTAAATATTTAAATATCTTAACTTCTAAATAAATGACTAAGTTGTGTTATTTGTAGGGCTGTGTACATGGTTTGGAACTGTCAATGGAGTGCTTTGTCATAACCCAGCAGAGATACCATTAATTTCTAGTATTCAAATGGCAAGTACAGGTGATAGAAGCTGATATTTGGATTTGTGGGTGAAGGATTTCCTGCAGGTGTCAGACAGGAAAGTGAACCACACAAAGAGATATGAATGAAAATGTGGTGCAGATTGACTTCATCAACCTGGATCAGATCTCAGGGAGTCTAATACATTTCCAATGTATTAAAGCCCAGGATAATTTGGAAAAGATTCCTGGTGTAATACAATCCCTGGTGTACAAGAAAACATAATTGCATTGAAACTCACCTTAGGGTACATGTCATTTCTTCGAAGAAGGTGGGTTCTGGAGATAGACTACCTGTATTAGCTTAAGGGCCTAAGGGTCTGGCCTGGTCTCAGTCATACAAATAGCATTGATGTCATTTGGATTATTAGCCACCTCTCATCCTGGTTGTGGGTGCTTGAGGGAACCTCTGGCTATAAGGATAATCCAGATTACTAGCTACCTCTGGTTCTGACTGTGAGAGTTTGATACGGCCTGGCCCAAGAGATAGCACAGATCACTAGACTGTCAGCAATCACTTCCAATTCTCATCTTTCTGGATGGAAGAACAGGTTTTTAATCTTTCCCATTGAAGAGACAATCCTGTGTGCTTAACATTCCTGGTCTCTCTGGAGATCTGTGGGTGTGAGGATGTTTGTGTGCTCCCAACACGAGGGTACCTCCAAAGGGGTTCCTTGTTTCTGTGTTCATGAACAAAGAAATGAGCAGACACATACTATTATAGCAACAGCATAGGTAACTTACTAAAAAATAGTACATTTCCAAGGAGATGCTGACCTGGGCCATGATAAATTTGGAAAGAGTAAAGAATTCACCAAAAGCACTATATTCAGAAAATAGTCCTGCTGTTTGGCCTTAGCTGCCAATTTGACTAGTTTAAGAGCTATCTGGGACTAATATGTCTATGGAACATTCCCAGAGAGAATTCATACATGGGGCATTGGGACAGTGAGAACCATTATGAATGGAAATTGTGCCTTTCAATGGCCTCCAGGCCCTGATGAAAAAGAAGTCGAAGAGAAAGCCACAGATGCACCTGTAAGCCCCTTTTGTTTCTGAGTGGGCATGTTCTACTACTCTCCTATCCATTGCTGTCATGGACTCAATATCAGTGACTCTCCAGTGTTTTTGTCTTTCAAAAATTTGCTGGGACTATTAAACTTTCTAAATCAGCAGCTACTAGTTTTCCTGCCTCTCCAGTCATTGCTGGATTACTCACCTCCTGTAAAACAATCCAATAAAACTCCCTCTCTAATACATATACATACATTCTACTTCTGTTCCTCTAGAGAATTCTGTTTGATAGATTATCTGTAGACAAGAAATGGAATTAGTACCATAAGTAACCAAATTTTCCTATTAAGTGTTCTTTCTTTTGGACTTCAAATAAATCTCCTACAAAAATATGGAACTGTATTTGAGAAAGAATACTTAGGCCCCAAATCAGAAAACAGAATGAATAGACAGAGAGCTTATTATGTTATCACCTTCTGTGAGCCAGCCCTCAACTCAGGTGACTATAACCTGCTTAAACCCAGGCCATGCCTTCCAGAAGACCAGGTTGGCTGTCTGAAGAACTTCTCTACTCTCTCTCTCTCCCAGACTCTATCTTCAGCATCACCCATAGCACTGCAACAGAACACCAGCTCCAGCCTCCCCTCACCACTGTCCAAGCCTCCTGTGGATCCCACAGACCATCCCTTCCATTGCCTTCACTACCTCCCTTATCACTGTGTCCCAGTCCCTAACTCCAGCAGACACTCAAGCTCAACCACAGACCATTCCTGCTAGAAGACCAGGCAGGCTGCCCATGGACCTTCTCTTTTCTCTCTGTTCTACCAGACTCAATAATCAGGGCCACCTCTAGTGCTACAACAGACCATCATACCCAGGCCTCCCTTTCCCCCAACCTCCAGCACCAGCAAGCATTCCCCATGAACACACCAGCAGAGTAGGCCAGTAAAACAGGCAACAGGCAGCCAACACTCACCCTGAAAATCCAGGTTAGCAACAGAAATGAAGGAACAAAAGACTGTAGTCTTAGTATAAGACAATATGTTGGGAGCACAAAGGTCCTTGTGTCCACAGGTCACCAAGGAAACCAGGAATGGTAAAACACAGGGTTGTCTTTTCAAAGAAAAAGATGCACAGCCTGTTGCTTTGTCCAGTAGGCTGGGAATTGGAGATGATTAGTAGCCTTGCAATCTGAGTTATCTGAAGGGCTAGGCCATATCAAGCTCCCACAACCAGGACCAAAGAAAGTTAATAGTATAGGTGACCCTTACACCATTTGTATAGCCAGTTGCTCCTCCAAGCTCCACAATCAGGGCCAGAGGTGACTAATAGCCCAAATGACCTCTATGTTATCTGTATGACCAAGACTATGCCAGCTGCTTCTGTAGGCCCTTAATATAATACACATAGCCTATCTCTAGAACCAATCTTCTTGGAAGAAATGACATGTACCTTTTTTTGGCACATACTTTGAGTTGAGTTTAGATGTAATTATGCCTCCTTGAATACTTGGGGTTGTATTGCACCAGGAAACTTTCTTCCAAATTGTAGTGTTTAAATATGCTTACAATAAACTACCTGGCATCAGACTCTAGAATTTTGATCCAGCCTGGCTAAGTCAATTGGAACTTAGTTTTCATTCTTGTCTCTTCGTGGATCATTTTGCTGCCAACTGTGATGCAAACCTATTTCAACTGATATGACAGTTAATCTTGATTATCAATTTTAATGGGTAGAGAAATGCCCAGGAAGCACAGCATACTTCTTCAGGTGTCTATAAAGTATTTTGAGTGAAGATTACTAATTTGCTCCAAATGTGGGTGGCATAATATCATAGAATTGGAGCTCAGATGTGATAAAAAGAGAGCGGTGAAAGTCAGAAAGTGAAGGATTTCCCTCCTTCAACTTCCTATCTGCCATGATGACAGTTACTTTGTCCTGTCACACCCTCCTACTGTAATAGGCTGAGACCTCTAAAGCTAGGTATTTGGTTACAGTGATGAAAGTCTGTCTAAAACATATATGCAAATGTTTTATATTTACATATTATATATATATATATATAAACTACACACCATAGGATATGAATACATGTACACATTATACAATATTTAAATCAGGTTAAGTATATTTATGTTCTCAAACACATCATTTCTTTATGAGGAAAATAGTAAAAATCCAGTCCTCTAGTCTTCTGAGATGTGCATACTCAGTTATCTGTAGTCATCCACTTTGCTAGAGTACACCATAACTTTTCCCTCCTTTCTGACTGTGACACAGTCTCTATTGTTTGATCTCCTCCATTCATCCCCCGCCCCACACTTTCCAGTGTCTGGTACCCACTGCTCTAAGTTTATATGAAATAAATGCTTTAATACTCTACACATGTGCTGTTTGCCTTTCTGAGTCTAGCTTATTTTTACTAACACCGAGCCGTTGCACACTTCCCTTGTGAAGAATTATTCACTAAAATACTGGCCTGGGAAATGAGATCTACATTGTATAAATGTAAATACCTGAGACTATCATTTCATAGAAAAGTTTGTAACAAAATTTATAAATCAATACAATTTTTGCTGCTGTCCAATGCATATTAACACATTATGTTTATTTTTACAACTAGTTAACAAGTGACATCTAAATCAATAATAACCAATTCTTTAGGAAATACTTCTTATTTATTCAAAATAATTTTTCCTACATCATTTATTATTTAGTTAGTTATTTGTATGTGGGGGCACACTTGTGCCAGGAGTCAGTTCTCTCCCTTCACCATGCGAGTCCTGTGGACTGGACTTAGGTGGTCAGAATTGACAGCCAGTGCCTTTATCTGCTAAGCTGTTTACTATTTATTCACATTTTATTTGATTTTTACTATATCTCATTCTTCAGTGGTGTTTTAAAGCATATTATATTTTAAATGAAACATGTAATAATTTTGTTGAAAGAGTATCAATCTTCCTCTACACACAGATAACATTTAACTAAATCTATATCTTCATGTATTTTAGAAAGGCTTATAGCTTTTATGCTAACATCAAAACGAAGGACCTGCTGTTTTACTTCTATGAGTTGAAAAGATATCGTACTTCTAAGGTCTCTTTTTCCAAATCCCCATATAGAAGAATAAGATGATTTTCATTGTAATTGATTGTAGGAACTTTTGAATTCATGGTAAAACTGGTTTTATCCTTTTCCCTAAGGACATGATTTATTGACTTCATTATAGAAAATATTTTACTTGAAACTTCCATGCTTCATGTCTAACTTAGAATTTTTTTAGCATCCCTGCCCAGGTACGAAAATTCTCTTAACTATTTCTCACACAATGGTTCTCTGTTTATTCCTAATTATCAGACTGAATGTAAAGGGAACTGCATGATTATAGAATTCATACTATGTCTTTGGTGTGTGCTTACTGAATTAAAGTAAAATGGAAAAAAATGTTTTCCACATTTTTTATTATATAACAAATTTTGGAATAAACAGAGATACAGCCAAAGATAAAATAATGGCTATATTTCCTCTCCTTTAAAAAAATGGCATTGTTACTTACTTGTTTTTCTTTTTCTGCATCATTGTACCAATCAATTCAGCAACTTAAAGCTCTGCTTCCACATTTCCCTTCCACCTATTCACTGTTAGGAACACATTTCAGACTATTTGCTCTTGCTGAAAGTGATTACAGTGGTTTGGATGTGAGGTGTCATCTCAGGAAGTTCATGTATTTGAAGCAAATACTGTTCATAGGTGGGGTTTGTGAGAAGAGTCCCCGTTCACAGTGGGTGTGATAAAACACTGACCAAAAACTATGGAGGGGAGAAAAGGTTTTGTTTCACCTTACCCTTCTAACAGTTCATCATCAAGGGAAGTAAGGGCTGGAACTCAAGGCAGGAAACTAGAGGCAGGAAATGAAGCAGAGATCATAGGAGAGTGGTGCTAATTGGCTTGCTCCCGGGTTCATTTAGCTATCTTGCTTATACAAGAACCTTCTGTCTAGAGATGTACCACCCACACTGGGCTGAAACTTTCAACATCAATTACCGATCAAGAACATGCTCCCCTCCAAAAAAAAAAAATGTGAAAAAAAAAATCTGGGCATGGTGACATACACCTTTAATCCCAGCATTTGGGAGACAGAAGCAGGCAGATCTCTGAGTTTGAGAAGAACATGGACTACAAAGCAAGCTCCCAAACACCAGGGTTATCCAGGGAAACTAAGTTGAAAATGCTCCACAGGTGTGTAGACTGGCTAATCTGACAGAATTAAAACTCTAAGTGAGAGCCCCTCAGATAGCTCTGGGCTGTGTCAAGTTGAACCCCGAAGTTCTCTAGGAAAGGAAACAATTGGCTCATTCTGGTTCTGTCCTCATAAGTGGGTGAATCTATTCATAGACTCAAGGTTTAAATTGGAGGAATTGGAATTTTAGCAAGGTGAGTGGTTTCTTCCACATGTCTCAGTCCACCATGATAGTCTTTCTCACCTTAGGCCCCAGAACTGTGGAACCAGCTTGCCATGGACTGAAGTCTTTGGAACCAGGAGCCAAGATAAATTTTTCCTCCTTCAGGTATTTGTCACATTGAGAGGTCTAACACACTGAGGTTCATCTTAGAATATTTCCTGAGTAGTTTCTGATAATAAATAAGTGAATTTTTACACATACATATCTCAAATAAGATTTATAAATTATTAGAAGTTAAACGGAGACATGGTTCTGTAAAACATGAAGGAAGCGTATTTCACTCTAATGTTTCCACCTCTGACACATAAAATCCTGGGAAAGAGAAATGAAGCTACAGAAGACTCTAAATGGGATACTTAGAATGTAGACCACCAAGAAATCTTAGGGATATAAGGATCGATTTGGTGGTTAGTATCCTCTTTTTTGCTCTTGGTTTTTCTCCTCTCCTTTTTTCTTCTTCTTCCAATCTGCATATAAGAGAAGCTTGTATTCCCCAAATAACATACAAACATGGGCAAAACAAACAAACAAACAAACAGAAAACAGAATGGGATAAACCTATTGCCTCTAGCCAGAGGACTGGGAGAGAAGGAGGCTTTTTAGGAAAAATATGTTAACAAGTTAAGCTTTACTCCAGCTGAATAGTACCGAGCCTATGTGAGCAAAGTTCTAGCTCCTGGTGAGGGGCAATCTCAGTGGTTGTCTTTGGACCATTCATTCACCCTGTACATGAAGAACTAGCTTCATCTAACAGTTGTTGGGTATCTATAGGGGCTTATGTATGAGAAGGGGTGGGTTGTATCAGAGAACAAAGTGGCTCCAAATTGCCGGAGTGGCCATTGGCTGAGGCAATAGATGGGGCATGAACCTATCGGTGTTCTCCAGTAGTGAGATGGCTCCAATTTTCCAGCAACAAGTATCCATGCCTGAGAAATCTCCCTCTCTGTCACTCTTTCCTTTGAAGAAGCTAGTTTGGTCTTCTGGCCTGCCTCTGTCCATGAGGGCTGCAGGAGGGAGCTGAATTTGACTGTCACTATGGTTAAACAATATGGTAGCTTCAAATCTTCGCTGATCTTTAAACTAAGGGTGTTCCTAAACATTGTGCCTATGAGCTCCATCTGTCTATCATCACACTGGCAGTAAAGAGGCAGCTCAGAAGATGCTGTGTGTGCAAGTGGAACACGCTTAGCATCCCAGGCCAGCACTAATGGGTAGCTCGAATGAGAAATAAATCAGTAGACACTAAGAGCAAGATAATTGAGACAATGAAGTTTTTATGGGAATTAAGAGAAATATGGTAAAATGCTTTAGTCATTATGTGTAGTCTAGAAATAGGTTAAAAAAATCTTATCAAAGAAATATGATGTAAAGAAATAACAAATAGAAATTACATCTCTGACTAATGCAATAACATTAAAACTCACTAGGATTCAATAGCAATATTAAGGTTACTGAGAAATGAATCAGTAAACTCAAAGATCAATAGGAATTATCTTGCTTGACTAACCATTAGCCGTGATTTTAAAAATTCACTAAAAAGCCAGTTGATATTTTTTCTTGTATCCTTCCTTCCTTTCTGTTGATGTAAAACAGCTTTCTTCAAAGGAAACAAGAGGAAGAAAATAAGAATTGTCATGGCCTTGAAGCATGGATTCTAGTCACCCTAAATGACATGTTCCACTGAACAATGGACTTTCATAGCCACAGGACAAAAGAAAACCATCTATCAATGCATTTTCCATATATACCTGTTTGTGGGAAACACAAGTCATAGGTTACAGCAGAGTGCAGGTGAGTTTCAAGGTGCTGCCTGGTAAAGCTCATGGCTTTAATGGAAGCCAGTAGCCTCTTTTTTTTTTTTTTTTCCCATCACAGAGTTCTTCTGTGTGGCCTTGGCTGTCTTGGAACTCACTCTGTAGAGCAGGCTGGCCTCTAACTCAGAGATCAACCTGCCTCTTCTGCTACCTGAGTGCTGGGATTAAAGGCATGCACCACCACCGCCCAGTGCCAGCAGCCTTCTAAGTCACACATTTCAAAAGTTTTATCTAATAACAAGGTCATTAGCAAATGGATATGAGGGGAACTAAAGACAGGTCAAGGTCATTCAGATGTTGATCTATACAATATTCTGTCTTCTCATGACCATGAAATTCTAATCAAGCAATCAGTCTTCAGAATCCTCAATATAGATGAGGCTTCTTCAAAGCACATCACTAAAGTCTTAAGCTTTATTTCCTTTCTGTCTGAAGAAATTCATCAGTAATTTTTTAAACCAGGTCTGCTTATAGTATACATACATATAGGTAACATTATATATCCTGAGCAGCGTTTGTGCTTACTTGTGTAATGAATGATACATGTGTAATGATATATATGTGTGTGTGTGTGTGTGTGTGTGTGTGTATGTAGCAACAATTACTGATAAAATAGGCCATGAATTTGATAAAAACAAGGAGGAGTATATGAAGGATTTGAAGAATAGAAAGGGGAAATGGTGTAATTATATTATAATCTCAAGACCATAATTAAAAATATTAGGCATACTTGTGACAAATGCCCTTAGTTTTTTTCTGTTTTTGAAAATGTCTCCATTCCTCCTTCATTTCCTGAGGATTTAGTCTCCTGATGTATGATTTGGATTTGATGGTTCTTTCCTTTCAGCTCTTGAAAATGCTCTGCCACTTCTGGTCTCCAAGACATCAGAAAACTTGTAATTATACATTCTTCTGTGTTCCTTTAAGATAAATCTTTTGTTGAGGACCTGAAAGTCATCATTGTGAGATGTAATGACCGAGAAAGACAGGTATTCAATGTCCTATACAATCCAGTGGGGCGGCTGTAGCCTAATCCGCTCACAAATTAGCAAAAGCCATCATCTAATTTTGCTGACAGTTTCTTCCATAACACCCTCCAGTACTTTTCCACCAAAAACACTCGGCATTTCAACTCACTCTTCTGTCTTCAGTTTCAGTAAACTTGAGTTCAGTCTCTTTCCCTTACCACAGGAGTCCGGGATAAAGTTTTCCTCGGTTTGTTTGAACTGGCATTTTTCATATGTAAGTTAGATTCTTCCCCACAAGTTTATCTAGAATATCAGCAATTGTATAGGCTTATAAACCTTTGGTGATATCGATTGTGCTATCCATCCAAATTACCGACTTATAGAAGACTAATTGAAAGATTTTAGTACATTTATTTACATTTTCGTATTCACATTGCATCTGAACGGACTTTGGTATTATTTTAAGCAATCACTGGAAACCTGCACACTTGAAATTCTAAATTATGCTAAAAGAAGGGAAGCAATATGAGAAAAAAATGTTCTAATTTTTGGTGGTTATTATACTCCGTGTTTTATTTTTACAGTAACTATTTCCTTGTAAGTCTCCTTTCTTCTAAAGATAGCACACAGTATAATATAGTATAGTAAACAGTACAGGTAGTATTCTCTCATTTTGTTTAAAGAGTCTTTATTATAAATGTACTGGAACAAGGATGGCAAAAACAAGGATTGTCTTAAAGGGCCTAGGTGTATGTCTTTGTTAGGGTTACTATTGTTGTGATAAAACACCATGTCCAGAACAATTGGAGAGGAAAGGGTTTATTTGGCTTACAGATCCCAAGGCAGAGTCCACTGAGAGAAGCTAAGGCAGGAACTCAAATCAGATTGTAACCTGTAGGCAGGAGCTGATGCAGAAGCCATGGAGGGGTGCTGCTTACTGGCTTGGACCTCCTGGCTAGCTCAGCCTGCTTTCTTACAGAACCCAGAATCACATTGCAGAGGCAACCCTACCCACAGTGGGCTGGGCCCAACTACAACAATCCACTAATAAAGAAAATGCCATACAGACTTGCCTACAGTCTGATCTTATGGAGGCATTTTCTCTATTGATGTTCCTTCCTCTCGTAGGCCTCTAGCTTGTATCAACTTGATGTCAAACAAGCTATCACAGTGTATAAATTACAGTAGCAAGTAAAGACAAATTCTTTCAGATTATTGGGGAGGACCAAAGTCGGAGAGAAAATGATCGAAGTACCCTTTATATATTGTCCCATTATTGGAGTGAACACAAGTCAGCATCAGGAATGGACCATCAAACCTAGAGGGTTGTACCAACAGAGTAAGAGCAAAAAAGCATCTCTTCTTGGTAGCTGTTTGAAGTCCTGTGCTATTCGAGATGTGGGATGCTAGACCCCACAGAGCAGTTAGTCTGACCAGGAGAATCCTTCTTAGGCGTTACTTCACCAGTGCCACCTGAGTCTTCAGAAAATTCTGAGGTGGTTATTCTAAATTGGGTCTGAATCACTCCTTTCAATCTTGCTAATTTCTGTGCAGCAGTGCCCTGGGGAGAATGGAATAACTGCTGAGCTGCCCTTGCTACCCGGCATGGTAGGGGTGAGTTCTGAAGGTTTCTACAGCTGGCTTCATTGCATCTTGAGATTCAAACCCAAATTGGATCCTGCTGCTATGTAAATGCTATAATCAGAAACTGAAGGACAGTAAATTAGCTACAAACTCTGGGTGTCTTCTGATTCCTCAGAATACCCTAGAATCAAGTGAGTAAAAGAGTCCTTCCTTTGTTTTAAGTTGCCAATTATCTAAGCACATGGCTGGTGATTAAATAACAGACCTAATGAGGATGGCATGTTTATTTCTATTTTTTCTTTTCTTTTTAACATTGGAACTCATTTAAGAAGCACATTACCATGGTGTAATAATATACTAAATAGACAAAAGGAAAGAATATGATTCTTCCAATTGTATTTTAATTGAGTGCTTGAAAATACATTGCTGAATAATGGAACTTCCCTTCCAAAAATAGAGTTTAAAAAACATTGCTCTGCCTAGAGCATATACATACGTGTTCATTTAATACTTGCATACATGTGTTCATTTAATACTTGCGCGTATGTAATGTGATTTAAATTCTACTTAAAAAGTGTTGCTTAGTTCCTCCCAACTTTAGTCTGGATAGGATAGTCTGGATAGGATAGTCTGGACTAGGATGAAATGAAAACAACCCATGGAAGAAGGCAGATGCAATGTCAGATACCTAAGATTGGGGTCTCAGTTCAGCCATTCTCATCTTGCAGGCCATGGTGTCTCCAAGACTTAGATTATGAGTAAAGACAAATGAGTTTACACTCATCCTGTTCAGACACACTTGCCCAGTCTTCTTACTAGAGAAATCTTGTGTTTTGCCTGAGATCTAGAGGCAGGTCGGTGCTCTGCTGTCAATGTAGTTTGCCTTGACACTGGCAGAGAGCAACCACCACACTGATGGAAGGGCTGCTTCGTGGCTTTAGGATTTCTGACCTCTCAATAGTTCCTCAGAGAGGCCATGTAAAGTGTGAAACTTGGGGCAATAGATGACAGGGAGTAGGAGGACAGTAGTGCCTTGCTTGTCTCTTTACTCTCCCAGGCACCTAGGTTATTTTGGACTTCAATAGTTTGTTACCTTTGGGAAAGCCATTTTTTGATACTAAGAAGCCAAAACATGTAGCTCGAAGTTTTCTGTGTCCCCCCCTGGTCCACAGCCACTCAGATCCAAGTAAACACACAGAGGCTTATATTAATTAAAACTGCTTGGCCATTAGCTCAGGCTTACTACTGACTACCTCTTACACTTAAACTCAGCCCATTTCTGTTAATCTATATGTTGCCATGTTTTCTGTGGCTTTACCTGTGTGCCTTTACATGCTGCTCCCTGGATGGCGGGCTGGCATCTCCTGACTCAGCCTTCCTCTTCCCAGAATTCTCCTTGTCTGCTTATCCTGCCTATACTTCATGCCTGGCTACTGGCCAACCAGCGTTTTATTAAACCAGTGTACAAAAGCATTATCCCATGGGAAAAATGCACTTGCTGTAAGCCTGTTACCAGTGTGGTCACACTGCTCTCATATACTCCTCTCTCACTCATTCTTCCTTCCCTCTCATCTTTAACCCTGACTGCTCCTTCTAGTCAAGGATTACCATGTAAGCTTGTTTCTTGGAATATACTTCCTAGGACATCAAGAGCAAGGCCTTCTTATATGAAATTGGCACATGATATCACACCAAACTATGTAAATCCACAGAATACCTGAGGTTGCACAGAGATCAGTGCAAAGGGCAAAGGTGTGAATGGCAGAACCAATAAATTATGTTACTGAGTAAATACCATTGACTGAGTAATTTAGACGAGGCATTATTATATTAGGAAAGCGAAAGGGCCGTTGAGCAGTAAACAAGCTGAAGACTCTTGGGCTTTATGGATTCCACATCCTAGTGATGGAACCCATTTATAATCCACACCTCTCTTCCATATGTAAACCTAATTAAGTTTCTGTGTTCTCAAGAGCTTGTTTCTACCATATTCTAACTATAGTTCTGTTTTTTCTCCCATGTGATATCTATTAGGGTAAATATTGCCTTGCTAGACAATAAGGTATAAGTGATAAAACTAGACAGGTATGGAAAACAGAATAATGAGAATTAATCAACAATTTAATAACCCTTAAAGAAAACAAGAAGAGAGCTGGAGGCCAAGCAGGTGAGATACCCACAGCAACTGCAGAAGTGTGAGAGCTGGTGTCAAGGGGAAAGAATTCTTATACGTCTTTCTATACCTTCTCTTTAGGATGGCTTTTAACTACCATTGATGGGTCTGAAATAAGTTTTAGAGTTCATCATGAGTACTGAAACGCACTTTGATGAATCTAGTTATAGGACACTGGATTAAGAATGAAAAAATGAAAAGGAAATGTGTGTGTGAATTCTCTTGAACATGCATCGTTTGAGTTGCTTAGACTGGTTATCAATGGTATTCTTTTTTTTTTCAAGGAAGCTTTTCTCTGTGTAGCCCTGGCTGTCCCTGAGCTCACTCTGTAAACCAGGCTGGATAAAAAAACACACAGAGATCCACCTGCCTCTGCCTCCCAAGTGCAAGGATTAAAATGCGCACTACTATTGTCACCACTGATATTCTTTTGAAGTTTCTCAGTTTTATAAGAATCTTCTGACTTTCTATGGAGTGTTTTTTTTCCTCTTACCACTGGGGGGATTATTAATGTCTGTTTAATTGGAAAGAAAAATAAAAGAGCTTAAAGCAAAAAGGAAGATAAAACTGTTGAAAGCTAAAAAGAATTAAAATAAATCATCAAAAGAAAACACACGTAAAAGAATTTTTTTCTTATTTTTCAACAGTTCTTTCCAATGCAACTTTCCTTTGTATGTTTTTCTCAATGAGATAAAAACTTTTTTTTCCCTTTCTTTCCTTTGTTGCCTCCCATTCTTACATCAACTTTTTGGGAAAGCAAATTCAAGCTGTAGGTAATTAACACACAAAAATTGGACCACGGGGAAGGATTCATGTAAGAGTAAAGTGAAGGGAGAGCAAAGAAGAGAGACTAGAGACTCCAAGACTCGTCAGCCTTTCAAACTCTACTTTCCCAGCTAACACTGGCTAATTCTCACTTTAGGCTGAGTTCGTTTCTTCACAGAAACTTTGGCATGAAGACCATGAAACCACAAAAGAACAAAGAACCACACAAAAGTGACCAAATAGCTGAGAAGTCAGGTCTGTGACTGTTTCACTGGCCACCTCAGATGACCAGCTGCTTTGAGATGTTTGAAGAGATATTTTACCTAATGAAGAAAAAATACCCTCAAAGTCATCATGATGAGTCTGTGTGTCAGAGAATGCCATTCATCATGCACCCGTGGACCATATGTCTCAGTCCATCCAAATCCAAATGGATTTTTACATTTCATGTCAGCACAGAATATGGTTGAAAATAAAACCCCATTTCTCATGTAAGGAAACTCTAAGAGAGCTTTTCTTTTTTCCTTGCTAGCATGGCCTCGGGGACATAGGGATGAGGGCGGTCCTAAGATGATTGGATTACATGAAGAAAACTGCATGTGTCTAAATATTAGTTTATGAATATCATCTTGGGAGGGGACTCCTTCCTCTATAAGCTCTCCCTGTTTTTTAAGGCATCTGGATGGTTTCAGAGAAAAACATGGTACCATTAATGCATGTAATTGATAACAGTAGTAATTTGGAGTAGAATGATATTTAATCTTTAAAGAGTGTCTGAGATTTATATTCCTTTCAAGCAGAAATCAATAGAGTAGAATAGAAATCACTTTATTGCACAGCATTCACGGGGGACCTTATTAGGCTTCATATTTCTTCACTCAAGCCATTTCTCTGGCAAGGAGGGATTGTACTGAGTCCGGTAGCTTCAGAGGTCACATCTATAAGATGCTTATGATATATCATGTAAGTACACTACAGGGTCATCTGAGACTATACAGACCACTCTTAAAATGGTCAGCAGCCATACTGACGCCATCCCCTTCCCTGCAACGATTCTTTAAGAAGCTATTCTTTTGGTAAATCATTGACTTCAGGGACCAAGAGCCACAATGGCTTGTGTACAGAACAACGTAGCAAGACCATAACGCTTTCCAAATTATATGAAAAACAGAGCACTTTCTGGTATCAGTCCACAGTGCCTATCCAGCCAGAAGCACTGACAGCCAATTATGATACGTTAAGAGCTGGGGGAATGAGAGATGAAGAGCACTGAAAAACGGAAGTGCTCAAGCTGTTCCCGTGTTTTAATGGGAGCTCGTGCTGCCTTTTAGTGGCTTTTCAAGTTTTGTTTTTAAAATTATGTCAAAATCTTTCCGTAATGCAAAACAGGTGGTTCTATATTTGTAAAAATGAGTCAACGTACGTTCCCTTTTAATGAATCCTATTTGGCTTGTGATAACAATATGTAATTGCAAAACAGCGAAGGGAGTAGTTTGCTTAATTTCCTGGTAAGTATTATCCTAATGCCAGGATTAACTGTCCCCCGATTCCCAATGTGTGGCTCGTACTGTTGAGCAACATTGGGCTGTGTTGTACCTCAGGGATAATAGTGCCTTTTTAAAAGGTGTCATGAGAGTGTTGCCAGAAAATAGTGTGAAAAATTTTGACTTCACTGATGGAGCAGGGCTCAGCTTCCATACAGTTAAAAAATACGTTTTATAGTCTGAAAACATTTTTCTTTACCCAGTTTTTCTATTTTTTTTCCTTTTGGCTTTTCTGTCTAGCTCTGACTTATTTGGGGCAAGTTCTTTGATGAGGTGCATGGGGGTGAGTGAGCAATACCACATCTCTTACTATCTGTCACTTCTCTCTTCCTACATTGCTCTCATGGAAGGAACAAACACCCGCTCCAGAGACACACAACAGGGAAACATGATACGCTAAATTTCTTTCTCAACCCCCAAGAGAATTTTGGAAAGACACTGATGATTGTTGAACAATAACTAAGATTTTCTTCTGAGAGTTGATAACCTTTGGCTTGTGCACGAGGCCTGGAAGGGGTTAATATGGGAAAAGACCTGATCAAAAGAAATCGTTTCTTAACTTGGAGTACACAGGTAGGGCTCAGAAGGGAAACAAATCTACACCAACCTGTCACTTAACTTTTATTATCTTTCTAAGCATTTTGCTTTTGGGGTACAGAACAAAGTGCTGGAGTAGTAGCGGATTTCTGGACTGTGACAGACACGAGGTGTCAGAGATGGAGGGGTGACGGGGAAACGCTTATAGAGAGAATTCCTTCTCACAAGAAGCTTCCAGATGAAAAGTTCAAAGCATTAAAAAACTAATGGAAGCCTTGAGGGCAAAATAGAAAGGGTACACAATGAGCACAGTGTAAATTTCACTAGACCTCACCCCTAGATGATGCGTTATCGGCAACCAATGGCTGTTGAGGGAGGCAGAATCAGTCTTCTTCAGGGAAAAGCCTCATGATGGATTTTCCAGTCTCAATGTACATAATGTACACTATGTATGTAAGCAACACTAAATGGGCACAGAAGGTTCTGTATCTATGTATATGTATATGTATATATATGTATATATATGTGTGTGTGCATGTGAGCACACACATGTATGTATGTAACAGTAATAATTATAGGAGAAGTCATTATCTTGAGAGGGAATGGGAGTTAGACAAAGGAGGAGTTGAAGGAGGGGGAGGAAGAGGCAGAAATAATGAAAACACGGTACTCACATATGGAATTCTCAAAAAAAAAGAATATGCATTTAATCTAACTACATATGAACTATAGAGGATGTGTGAGATATTAAGACCATCTGAAAGCACAGATATTTACAGTACAATTCATAACATTAGCAAATTTACAGTTATAATGTGGCAACAAAAATAATGTTATGGTTGGGGTCACCACAACATGAGGAAATGTATTAAAGGGTTGCAGCATTAGTACGGTTGGGAAGCACTGTTTTAGATACAAAGGAAGAGATACTAATAAAATGCATAATACTGGACTTCCAGGTAAAATGTTGGTTAGAAGCTGTGTCTATTTGAGGACATAAAATGAAGGAAGAAAAACAATTGATCCCAATCAAGTTCTCCCACTGCCTATCCTAGATCCTACAATGTTATTTAAAAGATATTAAAAAACTTATTTAGCGTTTGTATTTCTCTCTCTCTCTCTCTCTCTCTCTCTCTCTCTCTCTCTCTCTCTCTCTTTCTTCAGATGCCAGAGGAAAGCATCAGATCCCCTAAAGCTAGAGCTGCAGGTGGTTGTGAACCACCCATTGTGGGGGCTGGGAAAGGAACTCTAGTCTTCTGTAAGAACAATATTGCTCTTAAACACTGAGCTGTCTCTCCAGCCCCCCTAATGGTGTTTTAAAGAGAAGTGTAGCATCCTCGAAAATATGAAATAAATTTAATTCCATCAAACTGAAACCACTCTAAAGCCAATTACATTTCCTCATAGTGAGTCAGGGACCCTAATGCATCTAAAGTTCGAGTTTTTAAAATAGACAAAGCTCAGAGCCATTTTTGTATGCTTTATAACAAGAATGCTATATTCTACTAGGAACAATAAATTGGATGCAAGTAATATCATGCAAAATTACCTTTAGGGCTTGCTTTCAATAAATTTCTACAAATTAGTTAAGCTGTACCCTTTATACTTTTCTCTTTTTTTTTATAATTTATTTTATTTTATTTTACAATATAATTCAACTTTACATATCAGTCATAGATCACCCCGTTACCCCTCCTGCCACCCCGCCCCCCTTTCCCCGGCCCACCCCCCCATTTCCATCTCCTCCAGGGCAAAGGCTCCCCCAAGGATTGAGATCAACCTGGTGGACTCAGCCCAGGCAGGTCTAGTCCCCTCCTCCCAGGCTGAGCCAAGGGTCTCTACTAAGCCCCAGGTTTCAAACAGCCAATTCATGCACTGAGCACAGGACCCGGTCCAACTGCCTGGATGCCTCCCAAACAGATCAAGCCAATCAACTGTCTCACCCATTCAGAGGGCCTGATCTAGTTGGGGGCCCCTCAGCCATTGGTTCACAGTTCATGTGTTTCCGTTTGTTTGGTCACTTGTCCCTGTATTCCATCCATCCCTGGTCCCAACAACTCTAGCTCACATAAACCCTCCTCCTTCTCGCCAATTGGACTCCCGGAGCTCCACCCAGGGCCTGACCGTGGATATCTGCATCTAGTTCTCTCAGTCACTGGATGGGGCTTCTAGTACGACAATCAAGGTGTTTGGCCATCCTATCATCAGGGTAGGTCAGATCGGGGTACCTCTCGACTATTGCCAGCAGTCTATTGTGGGGGCATCTCCGTGGATCTCCGTGGGCCTCTCCAGCACTCTGCCTCTTCCCATTCTCATGCGGTCTTCATTTATCATGAACATTCCCTGTGTTTCCTCTCTGCACTTGATCCAGTTGGGATCTCCCGCTCCCCCAAGTTCTCTTTCCCTCGCCCCTCGCCCCTCATTATCCCCACTCACGTCCAGTCTGTTCATGTAGATCTCATCCATTTCTCCATCATTGGACGATCCCCGTGTCTTTCTTGGGGTCCTGTTTTCCAGGTAGCCTCCCTGGTGTTGTGAGTGGCTGACCAGTCATCCTTGTTCCACAACTAGTATTCTCCTATGAGTGAGTACATACCATGTTTGTCTTTCTGAGTCTGGGTTACCTCACTCAGGAGGATTTTTTCTAGATCCCTCCATTTGCCTGCAAACCTCAAGATGTCGTTGTTTTTCTCTGCTGAGTAGTATTCCATTGTATATATGTACCACAGTTTATTTATCCATTCTTCGGTTGAAGGGCATCTAGGTTGTTTCCAGGTTCTGGCTATTACAAATAATGCTGATATGAACATAGCTGAGCAAATGCCCTTGTGGTATGGTTGAGCATTCCTTGGGTATATGCCCAAGAGTGGTATAGCTGGATCTTGGGGGAGATTGATTCCCAATTTTCTAAGAAAGCGCCATATTGATTTCCACAGTGGCTGTACAAGCTTGCATTCCCACCAGCAGTGGATGAGAGTTCCCCTAGCTCCACATCCTCTCCAGCACAAGGTGTCCTCAGTGTTTTTGATCTTAGCCAATCTGACTGGTGTAAGGTGGTATCTCAGAGTTGTTTTGATTTGCATTTCCCTAATGATTAGGGATGTTGAGCAATTCCTTAAATGTCTTTCAGCCATTTGTGTTTCCTCTGCTGAGAATTCTCTGTTTAGTTCTATAGCCCATTTCTTAATTGGACTGTTGAGAATTTTGATGTTTAATTTCTTGAGTTCCCTATATATTTTGGATATCAGTCCTCTGTCCAATGTGGGGTTGGTGAAGATCTTCTCCCATTCTGTGGGCTGTCGCTTTGCCTTGTTGACCGTATCCTTTGCTCTACAAAAGCTTTTCAGTTTCAAAAGGTCCCATTGATTGATCGTTTGTCTCAGTGTCTGAGCTACTGGTGTTATATCTAGGAAGCGATCTCCTATGCCAATGCGTTCATGACATAAAATACCTTGGGGTAACGCTAACCAAGCAAGTGAAGGACCTATATGACAAGAACTTCAAGTCCCTGAAAAAAGAAATTGAAGAAGATGTCAGAAAATGGAAAGATCTCCCATGCTCATGGATAGGCAGGACTAACATAGTAAAAATGGCAATTTTACCAAAAGCTATCTACAGATTCAATGCAATCCCCATCAAAATACCAACACAATTCTTCACAGACCTGGAAAGAATAATACTCAACTTCATATGGAAAAACAAAAAACCCAGGATAGCCAAAAGAATCCTGTACAATAAAACAACCTCTGGAGGCATCACGATCCCTGACTTCAAGCTCTACTATAGAGCTACAGTAATAAAAACAGCTTGGTACTGGCATAAAAACTGACGTGTGGACCAATGGAATCGAATTGAAGACCCTGACATTAATCCGCACACCTATGAACATATAATTTTTGACAAAGAAGCCAAAAGCGTACAATGGAAAAAAGAAAGCATCTTCAACAAATGGTGCTGGCATAACTGGATATCAACGTGCAGAAGGCTGCAAATAGATCCATATCTATCACCGTGCACAAAACTTAAGTCCAAGTGGATCAAAGACCTCAACATAAATCCAGCTACTCTGAACCTGCTAGAAGAGAAAGTAGGAAGTATACTTTTCTCTTTATTCTTTTTACAAAGTACATATTATTTTGAATTTCTGTGTTCATAGGCAGATTCCTTATATAAATACAGCATGTACCTAAGAATTCCCACAACTTTATCCGTGTCTAAATCTTCATTTACCCTCCAAAGTATATGCATGCTCTCACTACATGGAATAAGCTTGTCTAAAACATGTCCATCTTGTTATTATAGAGTAAATTCTAAGTCTGTCATCTTTGCCATAGATGTGGGTCCATTTTGATGACTCAGAAACTCATAAGTGTGAATTGATAAATGAAGGATATTTTAGAGCCTTCATTTCAGTATAAGGAATCAACAGACTTTAAAATGTGTTTGTTAAATGACATGGAAATATAGAATATAGATATGATAGAACAAAAGGATGGATTGTTGAACCTACTTTTAAGAGCAACTTGTTTAAAATGTTTTACATTGGTATAGATTTTAGTTTATTGATACAAATTTAAAGTTAATTTTGTTATACTGTATACATACTTCTCTCATTCAAGGTATTATGTTTATGTAACTCATTTAAATTGTAATGGATAATTAAGAAATACAGATTAATAATTAGTGTTCTATAATAGTCAAACTTATAGTCATGTTGAGTTTTATAGATATACATAGATATAATTCAATTAGGTAGGTAATCTTCAAACACTTCAAAGACCTACAGAATATGGCATTTAAAATGTTTTAAAAACTAAGACTTTCTGGACAATGAGACATGTCTGCTCCTGGTAGCACCAATTTACTTCAGAGAGAAAGATGGATGTCGAAGACACTCCATATGGAGTTTATCTTCTTCTTGGCAAAAATAGCCATTTGGGTAAGAAACTGTTCTTGCTTGGACTGCTTGACAAAAATGTTATATCAACTGGACATGCAGGAACCATGGAAAAGTGACCACTGAACTTTGCAAGGCAAAAATGGTCCTTCAGGTTCCTGCTTTGCAGAATTAACTGCCAGGCATTCTACAGGACTCAGAGAAAAGTGACTGAGAGACTCTAGAACTATGGGCTAAATATGGATGTCCCAACTTTGCAGAGGAACTTTGAATGACTGTCCAGGTAAGCATCTGTCTCTGTCATTCTAGATTTTTGGAAGTTGCTGACAATGTTCTTCCTGTTTATTTAGATAATATTGTATCCTTCTGAGGTCTTTGATGTAGTTGAAGACTAGATAGTTATAATTATGATTTTCCTTGATTTTGATAGGAGATAAGGTAGATATGAAACCTTGGACCTACAAATATAAGGTAGATAGGATATCTTCTTTGATTTTGCCAAATACAAATAGACTAGATATTATAACTATACTTCTTGCTTGATAACTGTTTTGTTATATGTAATTTTGCTGTGTTGAAGTTAAAACCTTCCTTTTGAATAGAAAGAAAAGGAGAAATGATGGGTGATATCATTCTGCATGCTGTGAAAATGTGTTGCTCTGATTGGTTGATAAATAACGCTGTTTGGTCAATGGTGAGGCAGAATAAGGTTAGGTGGGACATTCTAAAGAGAGAGAGAGGAAGGAAGAAGACAGAGCAGGGGAGATGCTGCTAGCTACCGCCAGAAGAAGCAAGATATAAAAGTACCGGTAAGCCACAAGCCATGTGGCGAAGTATAGATTTACAGAAACGGGTTAATTTAAGATGTTAAGAACTAGCTAGCAAGAAGTCTGCCATAGACATAGTTTAAAAATAATATAAGCCTGTGTGTGTTGCAGGACTGGCGGGTGAGAGAGATTTGCCCTGACTGCAGGCCAGGCAGGACACAAGAAAATTTTCAGTTATGGTTAAAGGAGAAAGAAGTACAATCAATATTTAATTTACATACTAATAATTCTATTGGAAGACAGACAGATTTATTATAATGATCAAAAATAACTATGAAGCTCTTCTTTTGCCAGTATGTTGAGATAATGTGCAAGGACGTAAGTGTAATATATGTAAATATGCACCATACATTAGTCATGCATTGCTATGGGTCTCTGCTCAGAGAATAAAAAATTCTGTATACACAGTAGATGTCTCCAAAGTGTCAACTTGTTAAGTATTTTGACTTAATATTCCCATATTGTTTTCCAGACATATCACCTCCCTCTACATTTTTATATTTTAGATATATTGACACTCATACCTGTGAACTCACTCTTTGATTTCTTAGGGTTATTGGTTTCAACAGAGAACTATTGTGCATTAGTGGGGTTCTTTAGAGAAACAACTGATAAGCTGTATATATAAAGAGGGAGTCACAAGACTGGTTTACAGAATAAGAGCTGAGTAGCCCAACATTAGATGTTTGCATGCTGGAGAAACCGTGAACATAGTTGATGCTCAGTCCACAAAACTGGATGCCTTGGCAGTTCCAATCTGCTGCTGAAGACCTAGGAAATATCTAGGGAGTTACTATTCCTCTGTTAAGTTCAAAGGCTAATGGGGTTGGAATCCTATGTTAGTGGAGAATGGCAGAGGTAGAGATGACAGCAGCAGCAGCAGCGACGATAGACACACTCGTTCTGTTATAAACAAAAGCAAGCAGGCAGGTGACATTGATCTTTCTTCCAAAATACTTAATGGACGGTACTGCCCACACTGAGGAGGGAATCTTCCTCCAACTGTCTCACTTAATCCTTTTTGGAAATATCCTTACTGAACTGGTCAGAGGTATATCTCCTAATTCACCCTACACCCCCTCAGGTTGACAATCAATATTAATCATCACAAACCCACCCCTTTGTCACCTTGACCCCCAGCCTTATCTCCTTATGTTATATGTAATTTCCAAATGAAAACAAAGCATGGTCATATTTCTTTCTCATATGATATCCCACATGCAACCAAAAATTCACCCATTCATTCCCTAGAACAAATGCCAAAGTCTCCCAAGGAATGTTTGGTCTTTTAATATCCTGTAACTTATGTCTGATGATATAGGCTTAACAGGACATATATCCTGATACTATCTCAGTCAATGTTATAGTACATGGTAAGGAATAGATGAAGAAAGACAACATACATATTTGCTTAATACACACACACATTTATGAACAAATGTATTTTTAACAAAATAGGACAGAAATATGTATGATGATCACATCTCTGCTTCTTTAACTAGTTTACAAGGTCTTAGTGGTATTTATAGTTACCTTCTTCTAATGCTCATTTTGTGTTCCCTGACCACAAACAGGCAGGTATTGGTTTTTTCTATGAAGAAGTGACCCATACCTCCATTCCTGAAGGATTTGGGCATTTTCATCCATCCTGAATTATTTCGTTGTAGTTGCCTCAACCTTCATCACAGGGCATGGTAACACTAAGTGACACCATAAAGTGTCTTTTGTACTCCAGGAATACTCTTCATCACCTCCACTGTGGAGCAGGGGTTCAGTTCCACCTGGTAATCTAAACCAATCAGTCTCCCTAACACCAATTCATTCCCCATTCTGTTGACTCCAGGGCACCAGGAGCTTAAGGTGGCCAGAGGGAGGTTTTAGCTTTTAGTTCGGTGTAATGTTTTGTTGTGCCTCCTGGCAGAAGTACGCCTTCCTCTAGAACCAAGACTCCCAGGCCAGCTGAACACAGGTTGCAGGAATAGGAAGCAAATTTGTTAGTGGTTCACTAGGAATGAGAGTTAATGGTACCATTCCCATCTCCACTCTTGAATTTCTATGCTTAATGAATCCTAGGTATAGAGGAAAGAATATTAGAGGCTGATTTAAACATATACAGCCTTCCAAAGGACCCTTTCTAATTTGCTAGTTGGCACTGAAACTGTGTCTTAAAATGCCATTCCACAATTCTATCAAGTCAGCTGCTTCATGATGATAGGGAATGTGGTAAGACCAGTAAATTCCATAAGTATGACCCATTGTGATACTTCTGTAGCTATGAAGTGAGTTTCTTGGTCAGAAACAATGCTGTTTAGAATATTATGATGGGGGGTAAGTTATTCTGTAGGTTCATGGATAGTAGTTTTGGCAAAAGGATTATGTACAGGAAAAGCAAATCCATACATCAAGTAAGTATATTGCAGTAAGGACAAAGTATTTGGATTTTTCACAATGGAAGAAGGCCAATGTGCTCAAGCTACTACCAGGCCACTTGCTGATCACCCTGGAAAACAGTGCTATATTAAGGTTCAGGGTTGGCCTTTGTTTTTGGCAAACTGTTATTCAGCAGCAACTGTAGCCAAATCAGACTACATGAGTGGAAGTCCGTGTTACTGAATCTATCCATAAATTCCACCATTGAGACCATGGCCATTTCTTCCATAGACCTATTGGGGAATGTCAGAGATGGATAGGGAAATAAACTGATTACTCTCCATGAAATAGGTCATCCCGCTACTTGATTATTGAAGTCCTTCTCTGTTGAGGTCACTTTTGGCAAGCATTTACATGGAACACAAATATTATTTGTCTGTTTGGAGAGCTCTATCTACATACTCTCAGATCATGCTACAGTAGACCTAGGTATAATCTATGTAATTTTTTTATAGGCATGGAGAATATAGGAGTTGGGGTCTGGGGTGGTGGTGTCTTACACTTTTTTAAAAATTTTATAATTAATTTAATTTTACATATCAGCCACAGATTCCCCTGTCCTTCTTCCCTCCCTGCCCCGCCCTCCTCCCAGTCCACCCCCCATTCCCATCTCCTCCAGGGAAAGGACTCTCTTGGGGATTCAGCTCAGCCTGGTAGATTCAGTCGAGGCAGGTCCTGTCCCCTCCTCCCTCCACCCAGGCTGAGCAAAGTGTCTTTTAATCTCAGTACTCTGGAGGTAGAGGCAGGTAGATCTCTGAGTTCAAGGCCAGTCTGGTCTATAGAGAGAGTTCCAGGACAGCCAGGGATATAGAAAGAAACCCTATCCTGAAAAGTAAACAAAACAAAACAGAAAACCCTCCAAAACAAAAACAAAAAGCAACTCCCCCCC
>CABHPH010131728.1:6617-27157 GCA_902168325.1 Peromyscus nudipes | reverse complement strand
GTCATCCATGAAGACACCAGGGCCAGCTTTTAGTTTCCATTGTCCCATCTCTCCCATGCCAATTCATTGTTTTCTGGGTCAGTGGGTCAGCTTCAGGGGAAACACACCCAAACAGCAAGCCTACCTTGTTGCTTGAGTTTTCCTGCCTGGTCCACGGTCAGGATAAATCTCTTTCAACTGCCAGTCCCACAGCCGCTCAGACCCAACCAAGTAAACACAGAGACTTATATTGCTTACAAAGTGTATGGCCGTGGCAGGCTTCTTGCTAACTGTTCTTATATCTTAAATTAATCCATTTCTATAAATCTATACCTTGCCACATGCCTCGTGGCTTACTGGCATCTTTACATGCTGCTTGTCCTGGCGGCGGCTGGCAGACAGTGACTCCTTCTGCCTTCCTGCTCTTTTAATTCTCTCTGTTAGTCCCGCCTATACTTCCTGCCTAGCCACTGGCCAATCAGTGTTTTATTAGCAACACATTTGCCATACAGAACATCCCACAGCACTACCTCCATACCTCTGACTGTCCAGTGGCATTCTAGAGAATCAATGATGCCACAAGAGCCACTGTTTCTGGGGACCTGGACTTTAGCCTTCCGAATGTCCCTTAGCAGCTGCTAGCTAAGGCAGCCTGGTTCAGCAGTGGGGCTTGGGGCCTGGCTTGAGACCCCTAGAGTCTACAGCCCAGTTCACCCAACCCAGTAACCAGGCCTGTGTGTTGAGTTTTGACCATGGTTTGGGGGCCCAGAAACCCAGTTCTTCTTTTTTTTCCCCCAGGATGCTGGGGGTGGTGGTGGTAGTAGCTGGTTCAGTGGACAGCAACTTCTGTCTACCCTGAGAAGATGGTCCAGCCCCCCACCCACCCCCTGTTGTCACCTCCCATGATGTCGTCGTCCCCGAAGGGACTTCTTCCCTCTGTGGCATACATAAAGGGTTGTGTTTGCATTGTGATCACAGCGGGAAAGGCTTGGGTGCTGAAATCTGATCTCATCAAAGAGGAAGAGAAAGATGGGAAAGAAAAGGAGAAAGGAAGAAAAGGAGGGGGGAAGGAGGAGGGGGGCAAGAGAGAAAGAAAAACTGTGCACATGAAACACAGCCACCCACGAGCCCGGTGGGAGTGTGCACCATAGCCCGTATCAGCAGTTGTGGATGGCTTGGCAGCTGAGCAGGAGATGACTCACCGTGAGCCTCTGATTTCGTAATCCTCCCCAGCCCAGGCAGGAGGATAAAACTAGGAAACTAATGCAGTGACATTTTCTACAAAAAGGAAGCCCACGTGTTTGTTCAAGGCCATCCCGAAACAGCGGGCTTCTCCAGGTTTGGGCTCAGAGCCTGTGCGTTTCTCTTGGAATGCTGCGTCGTGGCCCATTTCTCTTAGACCACCCACCCACCCACATTCCATTAGATTTGATTCGGCACACATTTGCTGCAGGCCTGTTGTGTGCTAGGTGCAGAATTGGGGAATGGGAATCACGGGAAGAGGTTAGGCTGTGAGTGAGGTGTGGATAGGGGAAGTCTAGGATTTGGGGCCAGACATGGAGAGCACCAGCCCTAGGGGGGTGAGAGTATTGAACTAGAAAGTTTTGGTTTTCTTGTCCACCTCATCATACTATCTGGGACTCAAATGACACGGGCGGAGGGGGGCAGAAGTCGAGGTCAAGTGTCATCATTTGCTACCTTAGTTTTGAGACGTCGCTCTCCCTGAACTGGAACTCCCTAATTCAATTAGACCGCTGGCCAGCAACCCTAGGGACCCCCCTGTCTCCACCTTCCCAGCACTGGGACCGTAGATGTCAGACACCACATCTGGCTTTTTTGCACGGGTCTGAGGACCTGAGCTCAGGTGAGCGCGCTTTCACTTCAAACGCTTTACCGACTGGGCCATCTCTTCTTTCCCAAGCCATGATTTTACGTAAGTCCCCAGCATTGGGATTGACACATAGCTGGGACTTACAACATGGCAGCAGTTGGGAGCACCCAGGAGCAATCCTTAGTTGGCACACGTGGACATCGCAGGACCCAAAGGGGCACAGGAGATGCCATAGGCATATTTTGTGAGAAAAGCTGACCAGAGTGTGTAGCTAGAGTTTTCCTGCCTGGCCCACAGTCAGGATAAATCTCTCTCACCTGCCAGTCCCACAGCCACTCAGACCCAACCAAGTAAACACAGAGACTTATATTGCTTACAAACTGTATGGCCGTGGCAGGCTTCTTGCTAACTGTTCTTATATCTTAAATTAATCCATTTCTATAAATCTATACCTTGCCACGTGGCTCGTGGCTCACCGGCATCTTCACATGGTGCTTGTCCTGGCGGCGGCTGGCAGACAGTGACTCCTTCTGCCTTCCTGCTCTTTTAATTCTCTCTGTTAGTCCCGCCTATACTTCCTGCCTAGCCACTGGCCAATCAGTGTTTTATTGATTGACCAAGCAGAGTAATTTGACATACAGACCATCCCACAGCAAGGGTGGATGGGGGAAGAGGTCTTTGAAATGAATGTTGACTGTGGGTTGATTGGCAGCCACGGTCTCTCCCATGCCCACTGGTGGCAGTTTCTGAGGATGTGAGGGCAAAGTAGACAGACCCCTCTGCAGTGGACAGTAATTCTAGCTGCCAAACCAAGGTGTCGTGTGGGAAGCAGTTCCTCAGTGTGGCTGCAGACACGGATCTGAGGACAAACAACCAGCACTTTTGTTCCCACCCTTGGGGGGCAAGCAAGCTCTGGACCCATCCATGGCTTGGTTTCCTTGCTTACAAGGCAAGGATGGCCCTTCCTCAGAGATTAGTTGAAATGATGGAAGAGCTTCAAGGAGCACCTAGAGGAGCAGCCCACTCTTATACGCAACCATCACCACCGCCACCTCCATCACGGTCACTGCTGTCACACATCCTGGAGGAGGAGAAGGTGCAGAGGGGACCCGGGAAGTCAGAGTATCAGCAGAGAGGGGTTCAGGGGCATAGCTCCACGGTGTCCTTCTCAGCAGCCTGAGGAGTTCTCCTAGACATTTAGAGACTGTGACTTGGTCCAAACCGGAGGTCATGGCATTGACACAAAACAATTTCAGGGCTGTCTATAACAAAGTGGCATTGAAGAGTTTGTTCAATGTATTTTAATATAGCCTTAGGCATGAAGGTTAAGAGAAAGAGAGGCACTCAGAGGAAAGACAGGCGTGCCCAAGTTGGGGTATGAGCTTCCCAAGAGCAGGGGAGAGTAAGGCATAGTAATCAAGGTGGGATCCCAATGTTTAGTGTTAGCTGTATATGACATGTTAGCAGCTCTCAAGGTACCTCGCCAAAGGTTGCTAAGAAACCCATTTTTCCTCCTCTTTTCTCTCCCTTTTACTAAGTGAGATCAGAGGGTGGCTCTGGAGACCCCGGGGATAGAATCGCAATCAGATAAGGCGAGACCAAGAGCCTGGGGTTGCACAAGGCTTTGGTCCTTTCACTGTAAGTGGTTTCTGTTGAGATTTCTAGAAGATGGCAGGTTTGTGGCTGGCCAGAGAGAAAAGCTGTGAACAGTTGTTCTTCAGATGGAATTCTTGCTCCTTTGCTGGTGACAGGCTTAACTGAATTCCAGGGCGAGGGGCTCTTGACTTTCTACCCCACCTCAAAGGGACGTTGTTGTTCTTGAGGTGAGTTTTGAAGGCTGTGTAGGAGTTTTCTAGGAAGATTCTGGAAGGGGTAATAAATGATCTGAGAAATAGCATGAATGTACTGAAGAAAGATGTTCAGGAAACAGGAAATGGCTCAGGCTGGATGCCAGGCTGGGAGAATGACCTGAACATAGAGGCAAAGGGTGAGCGGGAGGGAGGGAGGGAGGGCCTGTCCAAGCACATGTCGGGCGGCTGGAGCCCGGGTCCATCACCCTTCTGTCACTCTTGGCTTCCCTCCAGGAGGTATAAGGCTCAGCCACGGCTGCTGAGCTAAGCACGCAGCCATGGTTACCGTCACTGTATCGAGGACACTCAGTATTTTCTTGTAGGGTGCACAGGGCTCTCTGTATGAGAACCTTTGAGATAAATTCATCTTAGAACTGGGCCAGGATGAAAAACATCAGGAAAAAGAATTTCTAGTGTGGTAGTGCATGCCTGTAATCCAAGCACTCAGGAGACTGAAGCAGCAGGATTCGGAGTGCCAGAATGCTAGTTCAAGGCCAGCCTGGTCTTCATAGCAAGACCTGTCTCAAAAAAAAAAAAAATTGGAGGAGATAAAGTTCAGGGTTAGAGTGCTTACTTAGTGTGCAGGAAGCCCTGGGTTCAATCCCAACACTACTTAAATGGAGCCTGATGGAGTATACTTATAACCCCAAAAGGTAGAGGCAGGAAGATCTGAGTTCAAGGTTATCACCTCAAAGATTAAGGCCAGCCTGGCGTGTATGACACCCTATCTCAAGCAAACAGCAAATCCTACAGCTCCTTCCTCTATATTTTGAGTCCTACGGTGGCTCAGGTTGGAGCCCAAATAACTTCGCCCCAATGCCAGGAGTGATGTGTTTACCAAGTTGTCTTACAGGCAAGGATGCATGGACCAAACGGCTAAGCCCTGGCAGAGCCACCCAAGGCTGTGATCCCACACCCTCCCCGGGTATGGGGTGTGTGGGGGGGAGCATATTCATTGGCCTCAGCCTCAGCCCCTGAGCTTAGACTGCTGCTCCCCAGCATGTGGCCATTAGTTTAACCACACCCTGGAGAGGCAGAGAGATTGGAGAAAGCACAGGACCTGGCCACATGGCTATGATGTGCTCAGAGGGACACTTGGTGGGTAGAGCATCTAAGCTGGACTTGAAAGGTGAGGAAAGCCTTCTCAGTGAAGCAAGGTGAGAGCTTTGGGTGACTTTCTCTGTGCTGTGACAGAATTACTGACCAAAGCAATGTAAGAGAATAAGGGTTTGTTCAGGCTCATAGTTCAAGGGGACAGTCTGCTATGGCCTGGGAGTCATGACGTCATGATGGCAGGAACATGAGGCTGCTGGTCACATCGCATCCACAGTCGGGAAGCAGAGAGAGATGAACGCCGGAGCTCTGCTCGCCTTCTCCTTTATACTCAGAACATAAGCCTGATTGGGATGGTACAGGCCACATTTAGGATATGCCTTCCCACCTCAGTTAATCCAGTCTAGAAATTCCTTCACAGATGTGCCTAGAGGTTTGCCTCCTAGGTAATTCTAGAACCTGCCAAGTTGATAATCAGTAAATAACCATCACAGGAGAGGAGTTTAGTTGGGGGCCAGAGCCTGTTCAGAAGTCAGTGGACAGGGGGTGTCCAGATGTCTCCAAGGCCATGTTAGTAATTTGTACATACGGCCCTCAGAATAGCCTGAGGTGCCACAGGGGAGAGAGGCAAGCTCTTCTCCATCTTTCTAAGGACGCTGATGTGGTCCTGGCAAGGTGATGGACAGGGCAGCCCTGGGCTGAGGTTAGCCTCCGCCCTGGGCTGCTGTCTGCTGTCTCAGCCTATGCATGGAACCTCCCCACCAAAGCCCGCCTGTGACCTCCAGCAAGTCAATCCCTCTCTTGGGACTCAGTTTCCTCCTGTGCAAATGCTGAAGCAGGAGGCCAGATGGCCGCCTGGAGCCTTTCCAGCTCTCCTATCGGAAGAGAAAAAAAGACCTCTCTAGAGGAAGCAATGAAAATTCCAGATGAGTGTCTGGCCTTCTGGCTCCCCAGCAGACTCACCCAGCCCTTCCATATCAAGCATGACACTGTCATCTACAGAGTCCATTTGTGAAAAACCACAAGATGGAGTTAACAAAAAAAAATGCAAAAAAATAAGTCATGTTTTAGGTATGTTTACAAATTTGTGTGGATCACAAGCCATGGGTCAGACAAGCCTGCTAGAGTGTTCTACAGAGACGAAGGATGCTGATGGAGATGAAAGGTTAGAGGTCAGGGCAAAGGTCAGAGGGAGAGCTGGCTGATAGGCATCTAAGGCCTGGGGCAGTTCATGCAGGCTCAGACTTAGGGCACCAACTCTCTCCACTCCAGCGCAATCTCTACTCCAGATTCTAAGCCTCTCCGTCCAGATGCCTGCTCAATATGCCTACTGGGTGTTCAGAAGGCATCTATCAGCCTGTCTGACCTGACCTCCCGTCTTCCCACTCAGTGGCAATGCCATCCCTCAAGCCACTCAGCTGAAAGAAGTCGACCTCACCCCTGATCCTTCTGTAGTGCACCCCAGTCTGAGGTGTGCTCTGCTTCTACCCCATCGAGATCACGGGGCCTTCACTCTTCGCTGCCTGCATGGGTGAGGTCACCTCTTCACTGGCCTCCTTGACCCTCCTCTACTCTCCACCTGCCATTAGGGTAGAAGCCACATCATGTCACCCTATTATTTGAAACTCTCCAGAAGCTTCCCTTCCCACAGGTTCAAAATCCTTACCCCGAACTACAGGCTTGTGCGATGTGTTCCCTTCCTTTCTTATCTGCTGTCACCCACTGATGTCCCCCTTCACTCTGCTCCAGCCGATTCTTCAAACTCCTGCCTCAGGGCCTTTGCACTTTCTGCTCTTCGCATCTATCTTCCTGTTCCCCTCCCTCACTTCCTTTGAGTGTTTGCTATGCGTCAGTGAGGTAGAGAGGCTGTCCCTGCCACACAGCATTTCTTCAATCCGCTACGTCCTTCATTCCGCTGAAGCTGGGTGAATGTGTGTGTTTATTGTCTGCCGCTCCACCCAAAGTGTGAGTCCATCCATCACCCGGGACTTGTCTTCTGGTGACTTCAGTAGCTCCGAAACACCTGGAAGCTTCCTGGTAAACGTCTCTCACATGAATTGGAGAAAAAGTGCTTGTCAAAGAGCCCTGGTCTGGAAGGCACAACCCGAGATGTGATTCACTATTCCCTCTTAGTGATGGGGCTGGCCAGAGGTGCACTGAGGTCCTCAGCTCTTCAGTTGTATGGTAGGTGGTAAAGGGGGCCAGGCGATACGAGCAGGAAGACAAAAGTGAGGTTCTTCCTGCCCTCATTGTGGGGTGCATGTTTTAATGGAGTGGGCCACAGGGTATGGGGGGAGTGGAAACAGGTATCAGTGAAGGGGCATGGTCCTTCCCTCCAGGCTCTGGAACTCACCATTTCTGGGTGGGAGCAGGGTAGGGTGCCATACAGGCTCCACAACTCCCTGAATTCCTGTCCTGGGGAGGATCCAAGTAGGGTCTGGGACAGTGGATCTGGGACTCTGGCCCAGAGGATAGCAGAATAACCAGGGAAGAGGAACAAGATGAAGGCAGGCCAGCCAGCCGCCTCCACAAGCCAGATGGTCTCCCTGGAGAATTGGTGCTGCAGCAGAGGCTCTGTTCCCAGGGGAGCCTGTGGGGGTGACCGTGGCCGCAGGCCTGTCCCCACTGCATGTGAGCCGGCCACTTTCACTGTCCTACTTGTTCCGCCTGTTGTCCCCCCGCTGGGTGTGTGTGTGTGGCTCAGCATCCCTTGGATACTTGGTCTGGGCAGCACATTCTCCATGTGTATCTGGGATGCCTGTGATGTCCCTCACTCACGGGCTCTGTGGCCACAGTGAGTCTGGGACCAGGTCCCAGAAGAGCCTATGACTCTGAAGTCTCTTTGGCTGCAGTGACAGGATCTGGTGGCCCAAATGGCCATTATTAAAGCCTTCAACTTCCTGGGGCCCTGGACCCCTCTGACCTTTTGGTGGCAGTGGCTTTCCTTCTGTGTCCTAGAGCCTCAGATGGGCAGGGGACCTTCTTCCTTTGTCTTGTCATTTGGAGCTTGGAAGTTGGGCCACCAGGATTCTAGGTCTTTTGATATCTTTTACATGCTGTGTGACCTTAAACAGCTTACTTGCCATCTCTGATTCCTTACCTTTAGAACCAGCAGTCTATGACTCCTACAAACAGGGCCTGTGTTTTCTTGTTTCCCATGGTCCTTCAATGGAAAGGCTGAGTGTGCATTGTGGTTAAGGTTGCTTATGTGTATTGTTATGTATTCCTGTTGGGGTGTGTGTGAGAGTGTGCATGTGTGTGTGTTATTTGAACCAGATGTTTTCCCTCCACTTCCAAAGTTATAAATGGCCCCCATTGTCCTGCAGCTGGAGACAGAGTAGAGATTGCACACAAATGCCAAATTCACCACAAGGTTCAGTTCAAGGGACCCGGATACAGCCCTGTCCTCTGACATATTCAGCTTATTAGAAGTTTCTCTGTACCTTTGAGGAGGTGTGGTTCCCCCAACCCCCCCCCCCCATGGGAACAAAAGAACCTCAAGGTCAGAGGCTGGGGAGTATCACCAAGCTGTGTGGGAGCCAGAGCAGATTTGAGAGAGGCCCCTCTCCTAAAGCTAGGGTGTGCTGAGCGCAGGTGTTCAGAGCTCCTGACAAAAACACCCAGAAAAGAACACAATTTTAGCTATATCTATGTAAGAGCCTCTCTATCGACAGGCATTGGACACTGGAGGAGGTGCAGGGGAGGGCCATGCCTGCCTCAGCTGGAACCCCCTGGAAAGCCTTGGATAGCCCCTCATGCTCATGTGCTACTGAGTTCAAGGACATTAAACAGCCTTCCCAGGGGCACACAGCTGGACCCATGTGGAGAAGAGCTAGAGTGGGCAGAGCTCATGTTTGTCTCCCAGGACAAGAGATCAGGGTGTAGCTCGCTCTGGTGTGAGTTTGGAGACTGGAAGAAACATGGAGAACTGTGCTTGGGTAGAGACTGGAGGGTCAGGTTGCCCACCTGACATTCCCCAGTCCTCAGTCTCGGGTCTTCTCCAGCTGCATCCTGGCCATTGAAAGCTGTGGGGGATGCCCCTCCAGGAAACCCACTCCTGGTTTCTTGGCTCCACAGTGGAACACCCGGGCTGCACCATGATTGCCATGTTTCAGCTACATAACCTGCGGACCATAGGCCACTCTTTCCTGTAAAGATAGGTAACAAGGCCCAAAGGGATAACACCGCCTGCCCAGAGCCACACAGCGGAGTCAGAGGACAAATGAATCCCCCCTGTTCACATTATGAAGTTTATGCTAATAATACACAGTTTGACCCAGGGTGCCCCAACTCCTGTGATCTCCCCTTGGACTTTGCCATTTTAAGTAAGTTCTCTTCAACATGCCAAATGACACCTGCTTTTTCCTGGTGGAAGTTAGCTGAAGATGTGATGAGTAAAGTATGCCCTGAATCCGGCCAGCTTCCTTCCCTTGGCTGGTGAAGGGGGAGAAGGACCCACGGCTGCAGGCTCTTCAGGGCCTGGGCTATGTCTTCTGCATGGCAGTGGTTATTGATGGCCAGGCTGTCCCTCCGTAACCTGTAAGAAACGACTTCAGCGGGGCTCAGTTTCATCACCATCAGAAGACAGAAGAGCAACTCAGGCACTTTTTAAAAACCAGTTACTCCACGAGTACAGAAGCCAATGGAGTTTTGTTGACGGAGCCCTCCACCACCCCAACCAGTCCATCATCTCATGTCCCCTGCTCCCGAAGCTTTCTGCTTCGTGCCTTATTGATGGAAACATGCATTTCCAAATGCCTGGCCTCAGGACTGGGAGGGGAGCAGCCTGAAGAGCATGCAAACACCAGGCAAGCACCTTGTGACAATTTCTCCCCTCCAATAGGTGTCAGAGGGGCAATGGGAAACAGTCATCCAGGTGGAAGCAGGCTGATGTTTGGCCTGAAACAGAAGGTTAGTAGCTGGGTTATAAAAATGTCAAGTGTTCCAGACTTATGGAAAGCTAGGGGAATTTTACCAGTAGCCCAAATGGGTGTCACACTAGGTCCGTGGTTCATGCCAGCCCTGGGCATCGGCTGGGCCTCCTGGTCCTAGCGAGCAGAGTACAGCCTCATCTGTTCGCACCAAGAATATACTTAACACTAAGGGGTGGGGCTAGAGAGATGCCTTAGTCAGGTAAGGGGCTTGCCACACAAATGGAGATACGAGTTGAGATCCTTGGCCCCACGTAAAAGTGGGCTGAGAGACATGTGTCTATAACCACAGCACTGGGGAGGAGGAGACAGGAGGATCCCTGGGTTCCCTGGCCAGACAATTTAGCTGAATTGTTGAGTTCAGGTTTAGTAAGTGACCATGTCTCGAGAAAATAGGGTAGAGAGTGAGTGACTGAGGAAGACACCTGACATTGACCTTTGACCTTCACACACGCATGGGTGAGGACACACACACACATACACACACACACAGACACAGACACACACACACACACACACACACACACACACAGAATCTGGAATATCTTTAATAGCTTAACTCCTTCCCTCCTTTCCATCAACACCAGACAAGGAGCCAGTTGCATAAATGGACATGGTAACTGGCTCTTCACATTAATACTTAGCAAGAACATTATTACTGTTCTTTGGGATAAATAGGCAACCACCTGAGCTGAGTCCCCCCAAGATGACCCTCAACATTCAATGACTCTCCCTAGGTGCTTTTTCCAACATGACGTCTTGGGTCTTTCAAACTGGGACCCAAGTTGCCTTTCTGATTTAACCCCGACAGCCCCATACCCTGCCCTCAGCCAAATCCTGAGCCCATCCATCCCTGCTGTTTACTCAGAGTCTCCCCCAAAGCACCTGAATCCAACAGATCCATAAGCTCTTCCCATTCCTTTCACAGGCTACAGTGATACCCTCTGGCTTGCCTGGTGCACTGGGGGAGCTTGCACCACCAACTGTGACCCATTTACCATGTTCTGTACATACAGTATTTCTCAAGCAAGGCAAAGAAAATGCTGGGCCTTCTGAATGAACAAATGAACGAATGAATGAGTCTGCAGTTAGCTCTTCACAAACACTCCAAAACAGGACAGGATCAGAACAATTAGTTGGTCAGCTAGTGTCACTGAGGGGCTCCGTGAGGGGTGCTGAGCACACCCCAGCATTGGTTACTGGACTTGGCAGACAGCCAGGCTGTGCCTGGTTCCTCAGAGTTTTCCAGAGTCAGGTCACATAACCTGAGAGAGAGAGAGAGAGAGAGAGAGAGAGAGAGAGAGAGAGAGAGAGAGAGAGAGAGAATTAGTCCTTTCTCTGAGTACACAATACCTCTGTTCCCTCCACTGACAAAGATGTCAAGTTGCCTTGAGTTATTTAAAGAGAGAGAACCAGCCTTTGTCCCTCTGAGGCGCCCCCCCCAGATAAGATTGACTTGCTTTTAAAAGGGTGTCTTCCATCCCTTTAAGTATCACGTTGGGTTGCTGTGTCTACACGGCATTCCTCTGGCCCCTCCAAGTCACTTCTGTGGATCTTGCACTTCTACGATGTTGACATGGAGTGACCCCTGAACTACATGGCCCTGTCTCTGAGGAAAAAAAAAAAAGACCCACCCTCCCCCTCTTTCAGAAGGGCTAATAACTCCATTTGGCAAATATATCATTTCAGCCCCAGCAACTGGACCCAAAGGCCACAGCTGTTTTGCTGACATCAGATAAATGGGCACTGCCCTTGTTACCATGGAGACAGGATAGCAAGAACTACGCTGGGGCCCCAGCCTCACTCTGCTCTTTGCTGGGGCCTCTTGCTTTCTGTTCAAAACAGGAACAGGGACAACAGTCATTTCTGCACTGACAGACTTTGTGGCTGGTCTGAGACTCTGAGATAGGATTGGTCACCTGGGATCTCCTGAGACTTAGCCAGCTATTTGGTGACTAAGCGCAATCATCTTCTCCCTGGGCCTCAGTTTCCCCAGCTATGTCGTGAGGGAAGTCTATTAATTCTCTTAGCTTGGGTTTCCCAGAAGTTGTTCCTGAGGCGAGGTGCAAGCTGAAGGAGCTGCTTTTGGAGGAGATCCCTGGGAGCTGTGGTTGAAGGTGTGGGAAAGAGACAGGTATGGGAAGGAAGCATGAAGGTGTGGCATTCAGTGGGTCATCAGAGAGGAACCTGAGCTCCATCCTGCTGGGGGATCAGGGAGACAGAGCCAAACACACCCAGTGTTTCCCCGTCTGGGGGGCTGTCCTCCCAGGACCTCACTGCTCATTGGTCAAAGGCTGATCTCTGGGGCATGAGTAGGCACAGTTGTATTTGGCCCTACTGAGCTGGGGCAGGATGTTGACAGCATCTACCCCCATATAAAGGAATTTACATTCTGGGAGTGGACCCTTGGTCATTGCCAATAAACTTGGGGTCTTGGAATGATATGAGGGCCATAGCTCTGCACGCTCAGTGATGGACCTGAACCATTCTTCCTTCCAGGACTCCAGGCCTCTAGTCCTTCAGGACTGATAGCAGTTCTCCAGCTTTTTAGAGTGGTGAACCCAGGAGAAGTTTCTGTGAGACCCTGCCCTCTTCTCCTGGGCCAATCAGGATCTCAGCTCACCTACCTCACTGGCCTCCAAAGCTTATCTCAGGCCGTTTCTGAGATGCTGTGTTGTTATTGAGTACTGTGTGAGATTTTGCTTCCCAGCACAAATCCCTGCCCTCTGCCGGGCTTTCTCCCTCCCCACTTCTGATACCAACTTCAGAGTATCTTTTACCCAAATGACCTGTTCGAATTCTAAATACTCTCAAGGATGACTCTGTACTTCATCCTCTCCAGACCTCGCCTTAAGGTTGTCCATGATGGTTAGGCTGATTGTTACAAGATGGGGATCTAGAACCTCCTAGGATATCGCCTCTGGCCATGTCTGTGAGGGAGTTTCTAGATGAGTTCATTGAAGTGGGAAGACCCTAACTGTGGGTGCCACCATCCAATGGGCTGGGGTCATGGACTGAATAAAAAGACGAGATTGTAGATGCAATGTGACAGGGCACCTCAAGCCCCAGCCACCATGCCTTCCCAACCATGATGGACCATAACCTCGGACCATGAGCCACGATAAACTGTCCCTTCCTTAAGATGCTTTCACATGTATTTTGTCACAGCTCTGAGAAAAGTAAGGAGATACAATACCCCAGAGGCACAAGTTTTTCTGTCCCTGGAGCAGCTGTTGACAATGGCAAACCCTAGCCTGACCACACAGGCTGGGTCACTTTTCAGAAACTTGCCCAGCCTCTTTCCTCCCACCGAGCTGTTCACCTCCCAGTGCCTGGCAACATCCTGGAGCTGAGGAACGAGCTAGCAGCAGAGGCTGAGCCTGCTCACATGGTAAAGATTAGTAAATGAATTCTGGTTAGCAAGTGCTTAATGACCACCTGTGTACACAGACCCCGGCAAAGGAACAATGGGGTTCCCCCAAACACAAGCCCCCCCCCCATGCTGGCTGGGAGGATCTTAGAGTTAAAGGTATTCTGAGGAGTGGAAACTCAGGAGGTTTTTGGAGACCACCAAGCCCAAAGCCCCTGTTTTTCCTCTGCAAAGTGATCTGCCTGAGGCAATGGAGTCGGTAGTTTGACTTTTGTAGTTAGAGGCCTAAATTTTCTTCCCCATGGCTTGTGCAAGTTCAGAGGCCATCTTCTTTGCCTTCCTCTTTTTCTTCCTCTTTGAAGGAAGATGGGATGGAGCAGCTTCTGATGATGAGAAATACCAGTTACATAACCTGCGTTTGTCTTAGTCACACCGCCCAGCACGCTGCTGGAACAGGAAGGAGATGCAGTTAAACAGTGCGTCTCTATTCCCCTATGGACACCCTAATTGCTGCTGCTGCTGCTGCTGCTGCTGCTGCTATAATTGATTCCACAGGTTATTTTTACTCTGAACGGCCGGGTTCCTCTGTGTGCCTTGTGGATGTGATCGTTCTTGAAGTCTAGGCCAGCGGTTGTCCAGATGCCCAGTTGTGGGCTGGTCGCCACTTAAGGATGGGGTTGGGGGAGGGCCCCCAGCTTCTCTTGGGGAGCATGGACCTGCAGTGTGCGTAAATACTGCTGTGTAGGTGAGGGGTGCTGCGGGGGGGGGGGGGGGGGGGGGGGGGGAGGCAAAAGGAAGGAGAAGCTCATCGGAAGGGGCCAAGAAAGAAGGAGCTAGAAGAATACTTCACCTAGCATGAATGTGCGCGAAGGACTTCACGGAGGGCAGAGGGGGCCTCACCAGCTTAGAGCAGAGGAGCGAAGGCCACGTGGGGAGAACTTTTCCCGGTGGAGTCTTCTGTGCTTTTCTGTCTATTCCAAGCAGCCACCTCTTCCCACCCCTGCAAGCCGCTCCCGGAGCACAAAGCACACAGAAGCAGCGTTCCTGGCCGCCTGCCTGCAGCTCCAGCCACCTACACAGACAGCCTCGCCTTTGCACACAGCTCAGCCCATGTGTGCTCTGGGAGGGGGGAGTGTGACAGGCACATGCTCAGACACTCAGCCCAGGGCTCCAGACGTGGGCAGGGACTCTGGAGGGAGTTGGTACTCCACAAGCCACCGACCAAGGGCTGGGACAACCTTGGGGACCCTCATGTGACTTTGGACATCACCTAACCTTGAACTTCAGGGTCCCTAATCATCTGTCCCCTGTGAGGTAACCATGGTTTCCATCCTGTCCTCTCACTAGGTCATGATAAGAGTTATCAGAGGTGAAGATTACTGAACATACATAGTATGCTCACACCTGGTCACACGTCATCTTTACAGCACTGTAGAGAAGGTGCCATTTTTTTCTTACAGGTGAGGAGCCCAAGGTCAGAGAAGGAACTCCTGTAAGTGCACTTGGCTCCTAAGTGGTAGAAATGAGGCACATGGGTCCTCCTTCCTCAGCAGTACTGTACACCACCAGTAAGCAGTGCTTGCCAGAGGACATCGTCTCTGAGGGGTGGGGGATGCGCCTCAGCTTCTAGAGTGCTTGCTTAGTGTACACAGGACCCTGAGTTTGATCCCCAGCGCCACATTAACTGGGCATGGCAGCACACACCTGTAAACTCAGCACTTGAGAGAGAGAGACAGGAGGATCAGGAGTTCAAAGTCAAGCTTGGCTACATAGAGAGTTCAAGGACACACTGGGCTACACTCCTAACTTCTTGGACATCTTTCTCCTTGTGTGTAAACTGGAAATGACAATATTTACCCCATGTGATTGTTCTTGGGATGACTGGTCAGTTCACACAAAGCACCAGGCACAAAGACCTGGTATACAGTAGATGCTCAATAATAGCAACTCCTTTCTCCCCTCTTACTTATCCAAAGCTAAACCGAGAGAATAACCCCTTCTCTAAGCCTCTAACTTAAAGCACTAGCTCTGAGTCTCCAAACCAGGAAGGGATCAGCCTGGTGGCCCACCCCCAGCAGTGTTCAGCTGTCTCCAGCCGCGTGCACTCACCTTTGCCGAGCCCAAGCTACTGCCTTTCTGTCCCTCAAGCATTCAGGATAGTTTAGAAGCCCACACTAGAGCAGGCAAGGCAGTGAAGTCATAGCCCCTGATGGCCACTCGGAAGCTGGGAGAGGTCTGCCAGCTTCTGCGCAGCCCGGAACTTCACAGAGCAGTTTTTTCTGGAGGTCAGGCTGGAATTCCAAGCAAGAATGTTCAGCGCACTCAAGTGGGGCAGATGCAGATTCTGGAAGCTGAAGCAACATGTTCAGAGAAGTCTCTCCAACTTTACATTGGCCTCCAGCTTTGGGCAAAACCTTCCTGAGAGTGGAAGTATGGCCTGGAGCAGGCCCAGGGGGCTGCCCAAGGAAGCAGCATATCCTGGGATATGGTGCACACTGGGGGACATGGTACATACCTACTATGAGCTGGTCATTCTAGGAACAGGAAACACAGATCAGTTCCAGCTGACTCAAGGTACACAGGCATCCCCTGGGGTGCAGCTCCATTCTGAGTACCTGCCTCCTGTACCTCCTGTAGCCGCCTTTTCCTCCCTGTTGTGGCCTCCCTAGGCTTATGGCTATGCTACTCCCAGGGGTCACAAACAATACAATTTAGCCTGGGATACCTTAGCAAGCCATCCCCCATGGGACAGCAATAGGGCCCTTCCTTCTGGGGTAGTCCCAGATTCTTACTCCAGCTGCTCTCGACCGCTTCTTGCTTTTAGCTTTCCTAGATATGAGCCTTTGTGTCCCTGAGACTCCAAGGTCACATGGTGAACTCTCTGAGGAGTCTCTGAAGTGCTCCCTCCTGTCCCTTGCATGTCCAGGGACCTTGTCACACACTTTGCAATTCTTTCCAAAGACTTTCCATCACAATCTTCTTTCTGTTCCTGTCTTTGTTCCCCTGGAAGTGCTGGTGGATGTGTACACCCCACTCACATGGTCTAGTCTAGCCTTTACTTTCCAACATGGAGGTTCTTGGTGCCCCTGTGTTATTCTGGGCTCTTGGGTCTGCTGGGATAAAGGCAGTGAACACTTCTGTGCCGCCCTTACTAAGATGGATCCCTGCGCAATTATTGTATCAAGCACCACCCAGCGCACCAGGCAGCTCTGCTGTGTGGGTCAGACCATTTCTATTCAAAAGGAGAAGTTGAGACCAGAGAGTTGGAGTGACTGTCCCCCAGGGTCGCCAGGCTAGCTAGTGGTAGAGTTAGACTTGGATCTGGGATCCTAGACTGTCCAACCCTTTTCTACCAAGCTAACTCTATTCTTTTACCTCTGTTCTGACCTGACTTGACCTTCTGCTCTAGCCACACCCCTTCTCTGTGTCCCATGAACACATGGGTGTACGCCCTCACTGTCTACTGGACTTTTGGAATGACCGCTTTCTAGTCTGCATACATAAAAGTCAAGTTGGAAAGTCTTCCTGCCCCACAGGCCTCTTTCTCTTTACCCACATAGCACACGCTCATGAAGGCAGTCTTTACATTATTTTTGTGTATGTATGGGCATGTGTGTGCACACACGTGCACAGCATGAATATAGAGGTCAGAGGGCAACTTGCAGGAGCCAGTTCTCTCCTTCCACCATGTTCCAGGGACCAAACTCAGATTTTCGGGTATGGTAGCAAGCACCTTTACCCTCTGAGACATATTGCCAGTCCACTGGTGACATCTAAGAGGCTTGGTGAGCCACATCCTTGGTGATACCAATGTTGTTACTGGCTTAAATTTCTGCCATGGTGATAGGTGTGCAGTGGTGTGTGGCTTTGTGCTTTGGTTTGTGTGTTCTGGCTGGTTAATGATGTTGAACACTTTTTTTGTATGCTTGGCAACCCTTTGATAAGCATAGAAAAGGCCTCTTTTTAAAAGTGCCATTCAAATTGGATTTTTAAAAAGTGAGTCTTTTTCTTATTGATTTATAGGCATTTATTGTATATTCTGGGAAAAGTTCTTCTGTTTGTTTGTTTGAGACAGGGTCTCACTGTGCAGCCTTGGCTGGCCTAGAGCTTGGTATGTAGACAGGGATTACCTTGAACGCACACCTTGAATGTGTGCCTCTGCCTCCCAAGTGCTGGATTAGAGCATAAGCTGCCATGCTAGGCCTGGATGAGATTTTTAGACACATAGATCATAAACTATCTTTTCAATATTTCTTGTCGTGAACAGTTCTTAGTTGTAATGAAGTCCACCTTACTGATTTTATTTTACAGTTTGTGTCTTTTTGTGCCTAGCTTAGGAAAATGTGGTCTATTCCAAAGATATAGATATTCTCCTATGATTCCTTCTAGAAGCTTCCTTGTTTCCCATGTACAACTTAATACTATGTGTTACCAAGCATGTACAGTCATTTTGCGTATATGTAGATTTTACACAACCCCATATCCTTCAGCTTGCTCTTTGCACACCATGGTACACTCACGTGACCCCTATTTGCTGCTCACTATGGCTCCCATACATTTACTTTCACATTCACAGTTGTCCTGTGCATGTGCACCCCTGGGACTCACAGTATGCACACAGACACTTGGACAGTGCCCAATGTCCCTCAAAGTCACAGCTTCTCAGAAGATCTGTGTACACTCCTCCTTGTAAGAACATGGCTGGGGGTTTGAGGGGCTGGAGAGATGGCTCAGCGGTTCAGAGCATTGGCTGTTCTTGCAGAGGTCCTGAGTTAGATTCCCAGCAACCACATGGTGGTTCACAACCGTCTGTAGTGGGATCTGTTGCCCTCTTCTGGCATAAAAGTGTACATGCAGATAGGGCACTCATACATAAAACAAATAAATAAATCTTAAAAAAAAAAAAAAAAGGAAAAGAACATGGTTGGGGTGTGTACCTCACAGATGGGGGTTGCTTGGGAGCTGGGAATTGCAGGGCTCAGGGTAGGCACCTTGGGGGCTGCTGAGGAGCGGGATTAGGAGCTAAGTGGTGGGTGGGTAAATTGTGGTGCAGGTAGTCCTGGCTCTAGGCCCAGAGCTGTTTCAGCCAGAGCAGACTTGATTTTTGAGCTTTATAACCTCAGGCTGTGTTTTAACTCTTTGTTAGAAAAATAGTTCCTGTTTAACCAAAAAGTAAAACAAAACATTAAAAAAAAATTTTTTTTACCTGTATGTGTGTATGGTTTCTGTGTGTGCATATTCTCACATGTGGGTACATGTACTCACGCTTGTGGCGACCTGACATTTATTTGGAGGTTAACGTTGGGAACCACCCTTGATTACTCTTTCACCTTATTCAGAGAGGCAGGGTCTCTCAGTCAAACTCAGAGCTCACCCATATGCCTAGACTCCTTAGCCAGTTTGCTCTGGGATCCTCTGTCTCTGCCTTCTGAGGCTGGAATTATAGGTAGGTTACCTCACCCCCACCCCACACACACACATACACCTGGCATTTATGTGGGTTCTGGGGACCCAGACTTTGGCCCTCTTGCTTACAAGGGCTTCAACTGCGAACCCCTTCCCCTTCCCCATTTAAAACAACAACAAAAAGTAACTGAGTTAGGGCTTTGTTCCAAAGTATTGTAGGGTGGGGGAAGGTGTGTGTGTGTGTGTGTGTGTGTGTGTGTGTGTGTGTGTGTGTATGATTCACTCGCCAGTCAGCCAGCCGCAGCAAGGCTGCTCATCACCAGAGCTTGCCTGGGCCTTGTGTCGGAGGAGCCTTCCTGTGCGGCTCTCCCTGCTCTGTTCCTGGTTTGGCCCTGTCTCCTGGTGCCTCAGCGTGAGCTCAGTGCACACTGGTGGATGACACCTTCTCATCTCGTTACACGTTTTACAATTCACATCTGTCCTTTCCGTCACCCTAGCTGGCTAAGAGCCTCCAGGGTCGGAGAAATGCCACTCCCCACTTCACAGAAGAGGAAAACTGAGGTTTGGAGACAGAGTGCAGTTTGAACACAGAGATGGTAGGTGGGACGGAGACTCGGATGCAGGCCTTTGACTCCAGCGTTGTGCCCACTCTGCTGCTCTGTGGCTTAAGAACACTGCCTCCTCCAAATGGTGATTAATAACTAACTTGTGCCTTGCCCTCTGCGGCGGCCCCTCCCAGGAGGCTGAGGTTGTTTTCTTATCTAAATAAACTGCACAAACATGGCCCCATTCATTACTCATGTGTAAGTTATGTGAAAGGGCATTACCCAGGGATGGGGAAATCTGCTCGCACTGTAACCCTGACTTAACCTGGGCAAGACCAGCAAGCAACTCAGTGTTGTTTACTTTGTATTTATTTTATAGTGTTGACATCAAACCTGGGGGGCTTCATACATGCATGCTACATGCCAGCCCAGGGAAATGGAGTTTTAGACCCTGAGCAGCAAAACTCAAAGTCTCTTTTCCTTGGCACCCCATCTGCTTATTGAACCCCCTGTAGGAAAGGCAGAGCCCACCTGAGCCTAAGGAGAGCTGGGAGCTCCAAAGAAGAGAGACGGTTCTCCCAGTAGCCTTTTCGGGAGAGACAAAGACACACCTATGGGACAGGAGAAGCCATATCTAGTTCTTCTGGCTTTAACTAAATGCCTTCAACTCTGAAGCCCGACCTTGCACAGGAAGGTTCCTGGACCAGGGGAGGGCCTTACAGTGCCACTGTGTAAATGAGGACATGGGTAGATGCTGTTACACGTGTGGAGGTGACTGGGTGTGTGGTGGGAAAGATGGGTGGCGTTAAAGGAGGGCGTCAAGGGTGAAGAGATGGCTCAGTGGTTAAGAGTTCTTGTTGCTCCTGCAGGGGCCTGAGTTTGGTTCCCGGCGCCCATGTCAGGTGGCACACGACCTCCTGTAACTCCATCTCCAGAGGGTCCAATGCCCTCTTCGTGTCCTCTTATGGGCTCCATAGGCACTGTACTCATGTGAGCATACCTATGCACATACACAAAATGAAAATAAATCCTAGGGGGGAAGGGGGCCGAGCGTCTCAGCCCCAAGGGTGCCTTCCCTTCGTTACCTCATTGTGGAAGGTGAGGAGCCAACTGTGAAGAGTTCTGTGATGTGCTCAGGGACCAACAGCAAGCTGCCTGTGAGCCATAGAAATCAGGGTGTGTCTGCAAAGGATCCAAATGGGATTCCTTGCAGAGATAGCAAAGCAAGCAATGTCTTCTAACCCCTCCATCAGCAGACTCTGGGTCCAATAAAATATCCCTAGAGAAGGCTGTGGAGATGGCTCAGTGGTAAAGCACTGGCCACGCAAGCATGAGGACCTGAGTTCAGATCCCCGCGCCTCTAGAAAAGGCCAGATAAAGCAGCACAGGCTTGTAATCCCAGTGTTGGAGAGGCAGGAACAAGAATATTTCTATCCCGGGAGGTGGTGGCGCACGCCTTTAATCCCAGCACTCTGAGGCAGAGGCAGGTGGATCTCTGTGAGTTCAAGGTCAGCCTGGTCTACAGAGTGAGATCCAGGACAGGCTCCAAAGCTACACAGAGAAACCCTGTCTCAA
>CABHPH010131727.1:0-19763 GCA_902168325.1 Peromyscus nudipes | reverse complement strand
TAATAGACTTCAGGGGTCTGCTCCCCATTATTTGTGCGATTCCAGGACCCAACACATGAGGCAGCTAATCACATTGCACCCACAGTCTGGAGCAGTGGTGGGGGACGGGGGGAGAAACATATTTACAACAGCTCTCCCTACCTCAGGTAACCTAACCTTGCAGACACACCTGTGGTGATTCTAAATTCCTTCATGTTGATAATCAAGAGAAACCACCATGATACCCTGTTTCCTTATGGGGAACTAGCCTTGTATCCCACTGGGGTTCAGTATCTTAGATCATGAGGAGTCAGTTTCAGGAAAAAATATACTGTTCTGTCACATGTCCTGTAGCTAAACTCTTCTCTTCCTCTTGATGGCCAGTGTAACCATGTAACACACAATTCTGGAAATTTCTCAGTTGAAGGCAGAAAATACTGCTTTTTTATTTTTATGGGGGAGCTATTGGGGTGTCTGTGTATTGGGTTCCAGGCATAGCAGCTGGCAGACCTGAGGGGATTTCCAACCGAAGTTACTAATGGAAAAGACATACTGGGAACTTTTCAAAGAAACTGCTAAAAGAGAATGGCTTGAGCTTGGTGCTTCCAAGGGTTGCAGCAGGTTCTCACAGCTGTGAGGAGAGAAGCAGTGAGGCCAGGTCTAGAGGACGTGTTAGACTAGGGGTCAGCTCTCAGCCTTGGGACTGCACAGGAAGCAGCTCCTAGGAGGACTCAGGATGAAGGCATAAAATGGCATGCTAAGGACGCAGTCTCTACATCAGCCACCAGTCCCTCAGGGGCCTAGATCTAAAGATCTTAACACGTCTGGGCCTTTCACATGTTAAGATAGTACCGGGTCACTGAGCTACCACGGCACCCCTAAGACATCTAACCTTAGACATAGGCAAGCTGCTCTTTAGGAGCTTAATGCCTGGTTCCTGGCAGAAGCCAGCTGCAGAGTTTCTGATCATGACCTTCAACCATTCCTGAGGTGGTATAGCACTGGGTTCCAAGATTAATGGCACACCACCATCATCTGATGAATTTTATTTATTTATTTTTTGCACCTTGTTGTTTTGTTTGTTTGTTTTTGAGACGAGGTCTCATGTCTAATCTTGACATCCCTATGTAGTCAGAGACAATTTTGAACTTCTTCCTTTGAGATTTATTCATTCATTCATTCATTCATTTACATGTATGCATGCGTGCATGAGGTTAAGTGCACCACTTGCATGAAGGTGCCCTTGAGGATCTGAAGTTACAGGTGGTTGTAAGCTGCTTGATGCTGAGAACCGAGTTGCTGGGATCTGAGCAGTGAGTGCTCTTAATTGCTGAGCCATCTCCCTAGCCCTGACTTTGAACTTCTAAGCTTCCTGCATCTATTTCCCAAACGCTGGGATTACAGGTATGCTCTACCATACCTGGTTTTAGGCAGTGCTGAGGATCCAAGCCAGGGCCCTGCTTCGGCACTCCACCCACTTAATTACCTCTCCTTCCTGTGTTGTTTGAGACAGGCTTGCCTTGAGTTCCCTGTGCAGCTGAGGATGACACTGAACTTCTGATTCCCCTGCCTCCACCTTCCAAGTTCTGGGATTGCAGGTGTGAACCAACACACCCAGCAAATTTTAAGGACAAATGTACATTCTCCCAGATGCAACATGATCTAGCAGGGTGGAGCCAGGGTGCCAGATACTGTCAAAGTTCTCTTTGGGATTCTGCCATGTTCCAGGGTTCCAAACCTTCCACCAGTCCAGGCATCACCAGTATAAGACTCATATAAATCATTGTGTCTGGTCATTTTACCCAGGCTTCTCCCTGGGTCTGGACTCATGGACCCCAAAATATTTTTGTTGTTATTGTTTTGAGACAGAATCTAGCTGTGTAGTCCTGCTCAGTCTGGTGCTTATGAAGACCAAGCTGGTTCCGAAATTACCAAGAACCTCCTACCTTTGCCTCTGAGGTGCTGGAATTATAGGCATACTCTATGACACCCAACCTGAAAATCTGGTTGATTTTGGTTTTTGGTTCTCTCTCTCTCTCTCTCTCTCTCTCTCTCTCTCTCTCTCTTTCTCTCTCTGTGTGTGTGTGTGTGTATGTGTGTGTGTGTGTGTGTGTGACTCTTATGGTTTTGCATTCGTGGGGGTGCACACACATGCCGAAGACCGGGGTTGATATCAGGAATCACCCTTAATCACTCTTGCATCTTATTGATTATGCAGAGGGTCTTGTTCTGCTGGAACTTGCAGCTCACTCCTGCTTGACCTAAAAAGCCCCATTCCTCTCTCTCTAAACCCCGCCCTTTCAGAGAATCTCCAACAAAGAAAAAGCATCAAAAAGCCCAGTTCTGCATTCTTGGTGGCTGTGGCAGCTCCTCCTTTGAAGTTGCCAGCAGCCCAAGACCTCGCCTAAAGTGGTCAGCTTTTGACCACAATTGGGCACAAACCCAGCTTGTGGAGGACTCGTCATCAACCCTCACCTACAGGCTGTATAAGCTCCCTGCTTTAGTTGGGACGAATGATCTCTGGGGCTGGAGGACTCACTCGGGAGTTGCTTTGTTTAAATAAACCTGTTCTTTTACTTTTTCAATTTGGCCTGATCTGACTTACTGTGTCAGCGGTGGAGAAACCTATAATCATGATACAGAAAACCTATTAGATCTCTCAATCAAACCCAGAGCTCACTGACAGAGCTAGTCTAGGGATAGTCTCCTCAGCCAGCTTGCTCTGGGATCCTCTGTCTACCTTCCAAGGCTAGAATTCCAGGCAGACCATCACATCCAGAATTAACATGGTTTCTGGGGATCTGAATTCTAGTCATCGTACTTACTGCACAGGGCTTTGACTCCAAGCCTCTCCCCAGAGCTCTGGAAATCTGTTTTTAAAGCAGTCCTCGGTGGCTGTTCTGACCAGGTAAGCCTGAATGAACACCCACAACTGTAATAAAACGTTCTGTTTTCATGTAATATAATGGTGACCATCGGTCCTCTGACCTACTGTGACCTTGTTTATGTGTATGCTATTGGGACCATCATTAGGTTGTAAATTTAAAGAGGAAAGGGGCCTTGATCTGTCTTCTGTGGTATCCCCAGCATCGAGAAGATGTGAGCAAACACTGAGTTTTTGATATATGGGTAGTGCTGAATGAACAAATAAACGTGTTTCTTCGATTCTCCCATTTCTACCCTGTAAAGCCAGTTAAGGATGAAATAAAACTTTAGGGGCCGGCAACATAGCTCATGGAGTAAGTAAAGATGCTTGCTGCCAAGCCTGATGATCTGAGGTTGGTCCCTGAGGAAGGTGGGTGCCACACGATGGATGGAGAGGACCAATTCCACAAACTATTCTCTGACCTCCACATGAGTGTCGTAGCATGCACCACCCCCCATAACACAATAAAAAATAAAAGAAAAAATATATATGAATTCACATACTTGACTTTTTTCATTCACTCATCAAGTTTATTTGTGGAGACTCGAAGACACAGATAATACATAGTGTTCAGGAGAAGAGTGTCTACAAACATCCTGGAGAAATTCCCCTACCTCTGGACAATGTCTGCTTCATTGCAAGTCTTCCAGAGCTAACAGCCTCAGGCCTGGGTAGAATCCTGCACAATCTGTTTCCACAGAAGTTGTGCACATTCAGAAAACATTTACTCTGTGACTACCAGCTTCCAGCCAGTGCCCCGGGGAATTTAGTGAGAGATAGCAAAACAATCCTTCCCTTGGAGGTAATTCTAGTTAGTGAATGCTGGCCATGGAAGGGGGCAGTTCCAGGACAGGGTGATAACAAGGGCTCTGGCTTTAAGGTGCCTCTGCTGAAAGATGTGCTATTACTTTATGTTCTGCTGGGGAAAATGCTGCCAGCTGAACTGTGATGGGCCGAGGGTTATAAGACACATTCTAGTTTCAGTGTTATAAAAATGGAGCGGTGTGGGGGAGGATACAGGGTAGAGATGTAGCTCAGTTGGCAGAGTGCTGGTCTCACATATGTGAGATGTGGTGGTCTACACCTGTAATCCTAGCACTCTGGAGACAGAAGCAGGGGGATTAGGAATTCAATTTTATTCTCAGCTACAAAGTAAGTTCCAGGCTAGCCTGAGCTATAAGAGACCTTGTCTTAAAACACACACATATGTGCACGTGCATACACACACACACACACACACACACACACACACAGATGGGATGTGTTACCACTGGGCAGGGGTTCAGCTGAATATTTCCAGGTTCTTGGCCTCATAGTCAAATAATTGCTAATAAAGGCGCACACAGATTTGAAAAAAAAAAAAAAGCAAGAATATCTCATTTGGAGCTCAGTGACACTAAGGTTGACAGTGGCCACAAGTGAAGCTGCTCAGCAGCCTTGATTATTGTTTGGGGGCTTCCTTTTGTGGTGTTCAGGAGAAGGAAGCACTGGTTGCTAAGGGGCATAGTTTGGATGGTTCTTTATTTTGAATTATAATTATTTCTCTACTGCACATGTCCCTTCCCATACTGCATCTGATTTTAATTATCTGTGCACCCAATTATGAATAGGCATAAGATGGTAAATAGGGGATTCTCCCTAAAAGGCTATTTAGAGGACACAGCTGTGCCTTACTGAACATGCACCCCAAACCGGTTCAGCCCAGATGAGCTCTTCTATTCTTCATAATGGGATACATTGGGAAAACACTTGAATAGGAAGTGTCTGGATTTGATTGTTACTAGGGATGGGGAAACATACTACTTTTCAGTGATGGAAGAACGTATAGCCTGATGCAGGCAGTGGGTTCTAAATGTCGCTAGGTGTATTGTCTGGAGAGGGGTGTGTGTGCTTAGTACATGTAGGAAAAGGAACTAGGCTGCCAAGTGCATTATTATAAAAGGGGTGTGGGCATACCTAAAGTCAAATGAGGTCCCCAGGCACTAAACTATCACCTGTACTTGCCTGCCTAAGGTGTATACATCTTAGAACGCATGAAACATGTAAGGCAGAGGGAATTTCAGGCTGGAAGCACATGTAGATTGTGGCAGTTGGTTTTAATTGTCAACTTGACACAATCCAGAATCATCCGGGAAGACCCTCAGTGAGGAACTGTCTAGATCAGGTTGGCCTGTGGGCCTGACTGTTGGGAAGTGTCTTGATTGCATTGATTAACACGGAAAGACCCAGTCCACCGTGGGGGGCACCATTCCCTGGGTCTGGGTTGTGCACTGTGGAGGGGAGAAAGTGAGTACTAGAAGCATGCCTGTGTAGCCAGCTTTCTTGGACCACCAGCCCCCAAATCATGACATGGAGACTTATTATTAATGATGAATGCTCAGCCTTAGCTTAGGCTTGTTTCTAGCTAGCTTTTTTTGTTTTAACTTAAATTAACCCATTTCTATTAATCTATGTGCTGCCCTGAGGCTCGTTTACCTCATCTACATACTGTTCATCCTGTTTTTCTGCTTCTCCATGTCTGGCTGGCTGGCTCCCCTTTTCTCTCTCTGCCCACCAGCCCCACCTATCCCTCCTCTGCCTAGGTATTGGCCATTCAGTTTTTTTTTTTAGACCAATCAGGTGCCTTAGGCAGGCAAGATAAAACAGCAGCACATCTTTACGTAGTTAACAAATGCAGCATCCACAAATGCAACACATCTTTGCCTAGTTAAACCATAATCCTTCAACACAAGCACACGCAACACATCTTTACATAGTTAAACAAATATTCTATTCCACAACATGCATGTGTTCATTTTCTCTCAGCTCTTAATGGCGGATGCGATGTGGCCAGCTGTCTCAAGTCACTGCTGGGACTGCCCCACACTGACAGGTTGTAACCTGGAACTGTGAGTTAGAATGAACCCCAGTCACCTAGGCTGTGTTTTGTCAGGGTGTTCTAGGACAGCAATGGGACAGGAAAGTCGAACATGGCATAAGCCAGAGGGGAGGATTTGGAGAGAACAGCTGGTGGGAGATGCTACAGGGAAGCTGCCACTTAGAACTCAGGAGCCCTGTGGAGCACTATGGGCTGCAACTTGAGAGATGAGGCTGGAGCGGGAAGCCAGGCAGATCACCAGGAGCTGTCTAAGCAGGCGGCCTTACCTGGTTTGTGTGTGTAGCCCCTCTTTTCATCCTCAAGTGTCCTGTTGCTCAGTGGACTCTGTGCTCACCCCCCAGTAAGCCATTTTGAGATGTGTGTTCTCTATCCTAAGAAAGCATTTTAAAAAAGAAAGTGACATGGGCAGATATTTCGTTTAAAAAATATATATATATATATTTTCTCTCTCTCTCTCTCTCTCTCTCTCTCTCTCTCTCTGTGTGTGTGTGTGTGTGTGTGTGTGTGTGTGTGTGTGTGTGCACTTATAGGTGCCATGGCACTTGAGTGAATGTCAAAAAACCTGCAGGACTGGTTCTTTCCCTCTGTCATATGGGTCCTGGGAATCAACTCACATTGGCAGGTGCCTTTTTCCACTGAGCCATCTCACCTGGCCCAAAGCAAGTTTTGCTTTTCCTTTCTCGTGGACCTCTGGTGTGAGAGAGATGGAGGTTATCTTCCACATTGGCATAATTTCTCTTGTGAGCCAGGGCTGATGGCCTTGGATTCTCTCTGGTCCCTGGGAAGCCCTGTTGTCATAGAAACAGGTCTTATTTAGTCCTCAGCGACGCTCACACATGACCCGCTGCAAGCGTTGCACATTCGGAAGTGCCCCCCACCTCTGGGTGAGCGTTCCACAGGTGTCCCTGATGCCGGCCTCACGGTGCTCTTGCTCTGCTTTTTCCGTTGTTAGTTCCAGCGGGTTCCTGTCCTTGTTGGTGACTCTGCTGTTTGTACCTCTGACATATTTTAGGTGTATCTTATTTTCATGAAAAATGGAATTTATGTTTTAATTCTTCAGTTCCTTCTTGCTTTGGGGTTGTTTCCAGAAAAAAAAATAAAGGGGTAGAGGGGATTGGTAATATCATTTACAAATCAGCTGTCATATTAGAAAGACGGTTATTGGCCTTGGGACGGGGAATGGAGCAGAAGTGAGGCAGGAAGACCAGAGGAGGTTGGGTCTGTGGGGAGGTTGCTTCTGCACTAGGAGGTTGGTGTTGGGGCAGAAATGGACAGTGTAGTTCCTGGACATGTATAAGGATGATATTGATGTACCTTAGGTAGATGGCTGGTATAACACGTTGTGGGATGGGGTGGACTGGGATGGGAGGACCGGAATATTCCAGGGCTAGCTGCTGGTATGGCTGGGAATTCACATGGACTTCCTGTTCCAGTCTGTGTCAACTTCAAAGCCACACCCATTTGGTCAGGCAAGGCCTTCTAGGAAGGTCAAAGGGATGTTGCTACTCCTGCCCTTCAAAGTTAGGAACTGGCTCCTGCAGGCCTTTCCACTCATGTCCTCAGACACAGTGGCCATGTGTGTGTTAGATGCGATGTCTTTGCTTCTGTTCCCCAGCTCTGACTGATGGGAACAGCAGCCAGATGCTGCATCTTACCAACCAGGCTTTCTCCTTTCACCTTGCTTCCTCCTGGGCTCTGTTTCTTGACTCACTCAACAGCTCCAGCCTCACCTCCTCGGTGCCTCCCACACACAGCTCTGACCACCCACAAGCAACATTTGCAGTCATCTAACGTAAGCTGCCCTCTACCAACCACACTGTGTAGAGTCCTGAGCGACTGAGCTAACTATTGAAGCTCTTAGAATTTTACTTTAACAAGAGTATTATTAGATCCTCCAGTCCTTAGGACTTTCTGCTCAAAAACTCCCAGAACTACTGGGCCAGCAAGATAGTTTAGCAAGGAAAGGTGATTGCTGGCAAGCCTGCCAACCTGGGTTTGATGCCTTGAACCCACGTGATGGAAAGAGAGAACTGACTCCCAAAAGTTGTACTCTGACCTACACACACACACACACACACACACACACACACACCATGGTGCATGCACACCCCTTACACAAAATAAATGAATAAAATACATACACGTAATTTTAAGTCTAAAAATAAATACCAGAACTGTGGCTGCACCCTGTGTTGAAATGCTCTGTTTTCATTTAAAATGGTGCTCTAGGGTTGGGGGTGTGGCTGGATGTTAGAATACTTATCAAGCATGCAAAAGGCCCTGGGTTTGAATTCTAGCACCTCAAAAAACAAACAGGTAAAAATCTAAAGTGATGTTCATATAAGTCAAGACATTTAGAGAACTTTAAATGCTTGGGAGGGAGCTGAGGATGTAGCCCAGTGGGTTGAGGGTTTGTCTAGCAGCCACAAAGCCCTGGGTTCAATCCCAGCATCACAGAAATTGAGCTTGGTTTTATGCACAAGTAATCCCAGTACCTGGGGGGTGGAGGCAGGAGGATCAGGAGTTCAAGTTCACCCTCAGCTACATAGAGTGTGCAAGGTCAGACAGGGCTACACAAGACCTTGTCTTAAATAATATCATCAACAACAACAAAATCTTGGGAGGATGCTTATGCTCTTGTAGAAAAAAAAAAGAGGACACAAAATTATATGACTTCAAGCATGTTAAAAAGCAAATTGTGAGGGCAGGAGGCAGCCCTGCTCCCCACACCCTCCTAATGCACGCCTAATTCCCTTCCAAAGGACTCCAGAGCCGCATGTTTTTGTAACCAAGCAAATGAAGTCTCTCTTGGCTTCTAACCCTTGACTGAGGAGGTAATGTTCTCTTGGGGTCATAAGATCAGATTGTCTAGTCACAGGAAGCTGAGCTATGGGTGCCGTTAGAGGGAGAATATTCCATACGTGTGGTCAAGTTTTATTTGTGAGATTGTATTTTTTCCTGGAACAAATGAGTCTTTGGATGGTGATGCATACTATTCTAGATACACTGTTGGACAAGAAAAGCTGTAGTTGAAGGAGAAATCTCTCCACTCTCCACCCTAACAAGCCCCCAGCCCCTGTGCCCTTTCTGGACAAGCCTGTTGGTGTACAGTGTAGAGCAGTGGTAGAGGAGGGATGTGGCCATCCCATTGCTAGGAAAGAAAGAAGATGGCTTCAGGAGTCTCTCACTAGTTTTAGGAAGATATGTCATTCCTAGAGGAGGGTAAGATGAGTTTGTGGGGAAAGAAGTGAGGAGCCAGAGAACAGCCAGGAAGAGAGGAGAGGAAGAGCGAGATAGGACTGCAATTCAGTTCCACATGAAATCAGTCTTCAGATCTTCTTCAGTGTAGGGCTGGAACCTGTGCTGCTTAGCTTTAAATGTCAACTTGCTAGAACCTAGAATCACTTGGGAAGAGAGATTGATTGAGGAATTATTGAGATGAGGTTTGCCTGTGTGCATGTCTATAAGGGGACTGGTTTGTTAATCCCACTGTGGACAGCACCATTCCCTAGGCTGGGCCTAGTGAAGAAAGCGAGCAGGCATGCGGGGTGCATTCATTTCTCTCTGCTCTTGACTTTGGATATGATGTGACTACCTGCTTGAGCTCCTGCTTTGACTTTCCTGAAATGATGGATAGTAATCTGGAATGGTCAGGCAAATAGACTCTTCTTTCCCCTAAGTTGTTTTTGGTCAGAATAATGTTTTTGGTCAGAAAGCAACAGAACATCTTTCCCTTTAGGTCACAGGTCACTGTAGGCTTTCCAGACTTCTTTGTGGCTGAGTAGAGCACCCTCATGGAGAGCCATTAGGCCCAGGGGCCACCACCCTAGGAGAAAATACCTGGAGGTAGTGAAGAGATCTGGCTCACCTTCCCCAGAAGGCTCCCAGGACAAACCTGTCCCAGGACTTTCAAATTTAAATGCTTAGGAAAACAGACAAGAAACTGGGTGGTGGTGGAGCACATCTTTAATTCCAGCACTTAGAGGCAGGCAGATCTCTGAGTTCAAGGCCAGCCTGGTGTACAGAGTGAGTTCCAGGACAGTCAGGGCTACACAGAAAAACCCTGTCAAAAAAAAAAAGAAAGAACAAAGAAAAAGAAAAAAGGACGAGACAGAAATAGCTACCATGTTAACCGCAGTTAACCATGTTTCTGTCTTATGAGCATCAATCATAATTTAGCACTGATTTATGCTTTTTGAATGACCAACTTTTTTAGGAATAAGCTAAAAGCCATTTTTACACTCAAAAGAGGAAAATACCCCACGGCCAGCTACTTAGGGGTGGGGTATAAGGCTAGAGGTTTAGAGTAAGCCACTGACAGGGCTGGGAATGTAATAGCAATGAACACAGATTGTGAGAAGCCCTGAGAGGTCATCTGATCCACCCCCCTGCATGTCTGAGAGGCATATCTGAACAAGACACAGAGTCAGATCCCACTGTGTCAGAGCTGCCCCTCGGAATGCAATTCCAAAGGAGTTTGACTTCCCCACTCTGCAGGCTCCAGAAAGTAGGACACTCATGGCTTTATGGAAACTGGAGCAGATGGTCCCTCGAAGTCTTTGCTGGAACACCCCAGCTTGTGGGTGGGCAACATCCCTTTAGGTGCTATCACCTATGGAGAGGGAATGTCACACACACACACGTTAGCAAAGACAGCTTCCTTGGGGACTGAATTTTCTAAATTTATTTTTAGATATTTATTTATTCATCGAGATAGGTTGGCTTTGCACTCACAGTGTTGCCAAAGGTAACTTTGAATTCCCAATTTTCCTACTTCCAGCTGAGTGCTAGAATTATAGATGTGCACCACCATGATTTATGTGGTGCTAGAGATGGAACCCAGGGCCTTGTGCATGCTGTGCAGGCACTCTACCAATGGGTTACATTTAGATTTTTTTAAAAACATTTATTTTATTTTAATTATGTGTGTATGTGAGTGTGTGTGAATATGTGTGTGAGTGTGTGTGAGTGTGTGTGTGTGTGTGTGTCTAAAGGTTCCAACAGACAGAATAAGAGGTATGTATGGGGGGGGGAATCAGCAAGATGGCTCAGTGGTTAAAGGCACTTGCTGCCAAGTCTGACAACTGGGTCCTACGTGGTGGAATCAGAGAGCAGAAATGGAAGTGATCTCACATTTACACACGGGCACACCCACTCAATGTGCTCAAATAAAACAGAAAGGCCACACGGGTACAACCTGGCAAGGTCTCTCTAGTACTTACAAATGTAATTCTCAAAAATGGGAAGACAGGGATGTTTTGTTAGGCTCCTCCTACGGGGCGGGCCAGAGCCCAGAGAAGTGTGATAAAAGTGTCAGAGTCTCAGTCTTTGGCCACCCTGAATCCCTCGTGCCTACAGAGCCCTGTTAGTGGAGTTGCTATTTTCTATTTTCAATCTCTTCAGTTTTTTTTTTTTCCCGTCCTCTAGGGCAGTACAATTAACATGCTATTAAAGGCGCTCTCTCACTAAGGGACACACAGCTGGAAAATAGGTTAGACTTCCCTGCCTATCGCCTCAGCCCCGTCTAGATGCTGGAGTGCTGTCCTCAGGAGGCAGGGACCAGGCAGAGCCACACCCACCTGGTCAGGCCTGAACTCTAAAAGCCATAACTAGTTCTTCCTGCTTGAAAACAGTGACTCTTCCTGAGGCCTGGAGGAGAGCATCTCTGTCAGTGCTGGTGTTCCAGATTCTGGGTCACCTTCCTGCTTCAGCTACCTTCCCAGGAGGCAGCTGTGTGTGTGGTGAAGCCTTCAGCCAATGTGTGTTGGCCTTTTCCCATGTTGCAGGCTTTTCTCTTACAACTTCTAGGTTGTACTGTTCTTAACCCCACACACCTTCTCCAGTCTAAGCCGCTCAAGCTGGGGAAACATTCTGGAAGAGCACTTGTAGATTTAGGGCTGGGGTCATGGCACAGAGGATCAAATAGGAGAGTTTCAGAAACAAGAAGTGTGGACTCAGCATGAGCAGTATCAGGTTAGGAAGAGGTCTAGGACTCTACCTCAGCTGAGTCCAGCCTTTTCCCCACTCCAGGCAGGGTTTCAGGGTTTCAGGGTTTCCAGAAGCTGCGTCAATCAGGCTAGGTCCTGCCCCCTATGTGACACAGGCCACATTTATCCCTACACACTTCACAAGTGTCTCCCTCTCTCTGTCTCTCTCTGTCTCTGTCTGTCTGTCTGTCTCTCTCTCTCTCTCTCTGGGGGTAGAATTTGCAATTTGCAAATATCTGGAGCCTTGTCACGCACACTAAGAATGATGGCCACTCCTCTCCTAGGTCCCCTGAGGGCACAGTCCTTACCTCAAGTGGGCTCCTTCTCTGGTTGAGAGAAACTTCATCTCTTCATCTTGTCTCCAGAGATTACCCCTCCATCCCTGCCTCCCTCTCAGAAAACCCAGCCTAATGAGTTTGCACAAAAACAAAAGCCGGGAAGGGGAGGAGGTGTCTTCTGGGGTGCTTGGCAACAGCTGCCTTCAGGCTGAGTCTCTCCTGGAGAACAGAGCTCCACAGCTAGCTGCCCACCTGGGGACAGAGTGTCTGCAGCCTCAGGAGTACAGGGACAGAAGCCTCACTTCAGCTAGCCCCATAGCCCTGTCACAGCCCTGTCACCTCACATTTGGTCATCACAGCCTTCTGCATCTACAATGGAAGGCAGAGCCATGAATTCATTCTGTTCCCTTTGACTTCAGGCTGGGGCCTCGGCGCACACACAGTAGGTACCCAGCAGGGTTTAAAGAGGAGGGAAAGAGAGGGAGGCAGGGGAGATTTGTTTTCTTGTTTCCCATGTCACCTTTCGGCTTCTCTCAGCTTGTAGGAAGAGGGTGGGAGGAAGAGCAGCTTCCTCTCCGGAAGAGCTTCCCAGGCCAGAGAGAGGAGAGAGCACCCAGTACCAGTGAGGATTGCTGGTGACAAGCCTCGCCTTTTCCTGGGGAGCTGTGACATCACACCCGAGGAAAACAACTGGAAGGAGCAAGAATTCATCTTAGCTCACAGTTCTGGGGCTTCAGTACTTGGCCCCATGGTTTAGGGGCTGTAGTAAGGCAGACAGACTATTACAGTTAACAGGCATGGTGCATTTTCTGTCAGCACATGAACTTCTGGAAGATATTTCATATCAAAGTCACAAAAGGAACTGATAGAGGATTTATATACGTGTCTATAAATCAACAAGACAAACCCAATAAACACATAAGCAAAACATTCAGAACAGCCACTCTTCCGAGGATGGGGGTACAACTGTCAAATGAATGCATGAAAAAATGCTTGACCCCATAGTCATCAAATTAGCCTTACACAGAATGGCTAAAATCACAGCTTGACACTGTCAAGTGCTGACAAGGATATGGAGCAACTGAAACTCTCCTTTACTGCCAGTGAAATGGTAAATGGGTACAGTCCCTCTGTAAAAACCCAAGTGTCATGAAACCTGAATACAGTCATATTCATAAACTGGACTCTGGGTATATAACCAATAAGTCTGTTTACACATCTGCCCAAAGTCACATTCAGGGATGTTCATAGCCAGGCTCCTTGTAGAAGTCACAAACCAGAAACTATCCAAATACTCACAGTGATGGATGGTAAGTGAAATGTGTAGTTTAGGCAGCACAACTGTATACAACAGGAGCAGGAATGTGGCAACATGAGGGCATCTCACAAATATGATGTTGAGTCTAAGCTGCCAGACGCTGGGTGCCAGCTTGGTGATTCCACTACTGTAAAGACAAGTAAGCCTTAAGCCTTTGATATTAGAAGTCAGGCTGGTTGTAACCCTCGGGAAGGAGGGACTCTGGAGTGCTGGAACATTCTTCCTCCTGAGCTGGGTCACCCTCACCCCCAGGTTTTCTCACTCTGATAAGATTAGCATTGTATGAGGTTGGCTGAGTCTTCTCTGTTTCTATTATAACAACAGGGCTAATTTTTTAAAGGCAGGGTGTAAGGATTGGAAAGTCAACACTGTCCCAAAATGCTCAGTTGGTAAAAATCCACTGTCCTTAAGAGCCATCTCCTTCAGGACGCTATCCTCAATTCTTCTTGACTCCCAAGGAATTTGAGCCTTTGCTTTGCTGAGCCTCTTACAGGCTTTATACAGGCTACCTTTTATAAAACTCTTACTTCCTGCCAATGAAAGCAGACTGAGGTTGAGAGATACATATGGCCACTGCATAACAATATTGACAATTTGATAATGTGTAATTTCTTTAAAACTGTTTGGTATTTATATTTATTTGTGTGTGTGTGTGTGTGACTGTGTGAATGCATGTGTGTGCACGCACGTGCACACACATGTGTAGGTATGTATGAGAGCATCTGATGTTCTCCTCTGTCACTCTCCACCTATTCCTTTGAGGTAGGATCTCTCCCTGAAACTCGGATTTGTCTTTTCTCAGCGAGACTGGAGGCTATTAAGCCCTGGGGGATTTTCCTGTATCTGCCCACACCAGGGCTGGGGATATTGGTGTATGCACCAGCTTGTTATATGGGTGCTGGGATCCCAAATCCAGTCCTCTCAATTGCATAGCACACGTTCCTAGCTGCTAAGCCATCTCTCTAGCCCCAGGGCTATGGTTTCTGTCTAAAATGCCCTCCTAAAACCGTGTGTTGAGGGCTTGGCTTCCAGCCTGCGGCACTATTGAGAGACAGGAGCTCCTGTAAGAGGTAGAAGTGAAATCATAGCGGGTGTGCCCCTGAAGGGAACCAGACCCATTCCCCCCCTCCCCCCACCTCTCTCCTTGCTTCTTGACAACCGTGAGATGAACAGGCCTTAATGTCCTGTGGTGCCATGAACCCAAAGTGACAGCATCAAGCAACTATGGTCTGCAAGTTCCCAAACCCTGAGCCCAAATAAACCTGTCCTATTTGTTTCGCCGCAGAGAGAGAAAGCTGACCAAGCTGGATATATTTATTCAGTTCTTTAGTGGACCTAGTGTGGTACTAAGCACTTGCCTGCCTGGATATTTTTTCTTTGAGACATGCTCTCATATAACCCAGGCTGACTTCAAGCCCTCCATGTAGCTGAGGATAATCTGAAACTTCTGACCCTCCTGCCTCCAATTCCCGAGTGCTGAGATGACAGGTCTGTGCCACCACAGCCTGTTTATGGTACCAGCGATCAAACACCAGGGATGCTTGCTAGGCAAGTACTCTACCCACTGAGCCACATCCTCAGCCCTGGATTTTCTTAATACAACTCAACTCTGTGAGGAGACACCACCTCCCTTTAGTGCAAACCCACTTGTTCACACTCACAGAACCACGGGGTCAGTGTAGAATGGAGTCAGTGTGAGGGAAGGAAGAAAGAGAAGGAGAAGGGCCGAGGAAGGGAGGGAAGGAAACCAGAGACTGCCCCCTTCTCCATGTCTGGGAAGAGGCCCACTGGCAGCCTGCTCCACATGGGAAAGAGGGCTCACCAAGCCTGGGGAAGCAGCAGCGGGTGTCCCTCCCCAGCTGGGGACCTGCTTGTGAGGAAACACAGTTGACCTGCTTTGAGGAAACTCAAAGTCTGCCCGGGGGAGCTCCACATCAGGTCTGCACCAGAGGCAGGGTTAGTTCTCAGTTTAATCCAATGTTTACTTTCTTTTTTCCACACCCTCTCCCCCACCCGTGGCTCCCTTTGAAGAACAGCCTCAGGGTTCATGTTGCAGCATCAGATGGATCGGAGAGAGCGGCATCTCACTTTAGTAGCAGGATACTCTAAAACAGCATAAGCCCCTGAGGGTGCCTGGCACACGAAGCTGAGGGCACAGCAGGGTGGGGCTCTGTTTGCAGCTGCAGTGGGGATAGGAGACAACCCAGGCTGTGGGCAGATACAGAAATGCAGTTTTGTGGGTGAACAAGACTCCAAGAGTACACAGAGCTTCACATGCACAGACACATACATGGGCACCCATGTGAGCTCAGGGGTCTGCCTGCACGCATGCATGTGACATGCACATACAGAGACAATCCTGTGTTCACGAATATTGAAGAGGTAGTGGCTTCTGGAAGGAGCAAGATTTTGTCCTCAGCTTCCGGCCAGTGGCAGTCTACTGAACCCATCTCTGAAATGTGCCTCCTTTTCTCCACCCCAGCCACAGTCCCAGTCTTTCTAACCCTTGCCTGGACCACCTGACAGTAGTCTCAGGGTGAATGCCTTCCCTGTTCTGACCCACCCCTTAGCCCCTCCTACGTGCTGCAGCGGTGTCACTTGAGTACCGGGCAAACCTGACATCTTTCCCCTGCTCTGAAAACTTGGTCTTCTCTTTCCTACAAGACCAAGTTCAAAGCACTTGGCCCTCCAAATAAGGTTAGGTTCCTGATCCTGACTGGGCTCAGTCCCTGAACATGAGTCCCCAGGATGAGGACGCCCATACGAAGCGTAATACATCTGCTCCTTGCTGGATTCACACTGAAAAGTCCTTCTAACCTTCCCACCTCTCCTTTTGCTGGGTCTCTGTTCATCTATCCTCTAAGGCTCCCTGGAGCCGGCATCTCTCCACTTCACCCTGACATTCAAGGCTTGCCACTGACAGCCCATTGCTTTTACCTCCTTTGCTGGGCTTTTACAGGTACCAGGTGCCTCTGTCCCCTGGGTGCTCATGAGCCTCTCCCACTCAACTCCAAGCACTGTGGGTGTGTAAATGAGCTAGCACAGAAGATAGGACGGTACCAGTTGATGGTCCTTCGTAGCCACGGAACCCTTGGACGACGTGGTCAGCACCCACACTGGCAAAGAGGTCCCACTAGCAACTCTAGGTAGTTTGAGCACACATGGGAGAAAGTTGTTATGTAGATCTTTTCTCCAAACTGGAATATTTGAGAGGGTTATAAGACTCAGGAAGTAAACAAAACACACAAAGCTCAGAAAGTTCCAGAAATTTACAAGAACCACAAGGATATGTCCAAGGCCATAACTGCCAGGCAGAAGAGACTCTCAGATCAGCTGAACTCAGTAGTCCAGGGAGCTCCAGGGATATAGTTTCCCCAAATTGTGTTGTCTGTCACTTGTCATCTGTCACTCGTGCTGAGTGGGCCCTTGAGTCCCCCTGGTCCCCGTCATCTACATTACTGTAAGTACCCAGTTAACTCACTGGTTCACTGATCTAGACTTGGGTGGGATTGTTTGTCTGGGGCGAAGAGTTGCTTGTTCTTGTCTCCACAGGAAAAGACCCACAGCAGACGCCTGTGAAGAACTCAACAGAGTGGCTAACACATGGTGGGCCTGTGCAAACAGTAGCCATGGTTAGTGTTTTCCATTTCTGTTTGCAGTGGGGACCTTCAACTGTCTCCTGATCCTCCATCTCTGACGCAGACTCTTCCGCTCCCAGCTTGGCTCCCAGAGCTGGCTCACTGAGGGAGCGCTGGATTGATCGACTAAATGGCTTCTCAGGCTTGTTTCTAGTCTGGGGAATCTGAGCTGAATAATGCTCTTCCTATCTGCCAGCCTCCCTCAGAGACTGGCAGCCAGGAGCTGCTCAGGGTAGCCCCTCCTCAGGTCTCCTCAGCTGAACAGCTGCTCTGTCTGGAGTTCTTGGAGCTGGGCTGAGTGGTGATCTGGGCGACTGGAACAGCTGAGGCTTTCTGCTTCAAAAGGCAGCCAGGCCCCCAGCAGCTGTCTAGCCCCTCCTGAGCATCCCCAGGGAGGCTGCACATGTGGCTGGGGTTCCCATAGCAACCTCTGTGGGACCTGTTGTGCCTGCATCACCACATCTCTCCGCCTCATCTGAGATGTAGGAAGGAATGGGGGCAGGGGGGGGGGAGAGGAAGGAAGGGGTGGCTCCCAGTAACTGAGAATGTGCCAATGTCGCCTTCATATGGCAAGAAACAGAGGCCCCGAAGCATCATCTCAAGTCCCCCACCATACATACAAGAAAACAGGGATGTTCCCAACCAGCTTGTACTGACGGTTGGGATAGTCAGAACCCACCAAAGGGCCCTGGTTCCAAGCAAGAAAAACCCAGCTCTATCAGAAATCATGAAGTATTGATGGAAAAATGAAGTGCACACTGGAAGGGAAAAAAAACTGAAGACACTTGATGGGAAAGGACACAAAGAGGAAAGCCAGGAGCCTAGTTGTTTCACCAGAAAGACCAAACTCCCACCTATTTTGTTGTTGTTGTTTTGTTTTTTGTTTGTTTGTTTTCCTATCTGCTGGAGTTCAGACTTCAAGAGGTGGGACCTGTTGGACAGGAGCATCCCACCAGGCCTATGTTCCCTGGAGCAGAAGGTGGTCTCCAGTCGATAGAGGGATGTGTGCAAGGGGAATGAATGCTAGACAGGCCCAACCTCAAGGGCACCATGCTGCGGTGGGTTGCAAGGGGAGGGGTCCATGACCAATGAGAAAGGAGATGTGAAGAGCACGAGAGTGGGTAGAGTGGGTGCCACCCAGAAGAGCTGGGTCCGGTGCAGGAGGCAGCAGTGGTTGGAAGATGGACGCTGGGAGAAGGAAGCTGGAGGTTGATATTCTCCACTGAGACATCCATGCCTTAGCTTTTCCATACCACAGTACTCTCTCTCTCTCTCTCTCTCTCTCTCTCTCTCTCTCTCATTCCTAGGATCAGAGAGCGAGCCTTGTTTGGTAAAAAAAAAAAAAAAGCCTAAATTAGCTAACGTTCCGTTGTTACAATAAAACAAGCTAAATCGAGGGAGGCTGAACTGTGGCTCAGAGCTTCAAAGATTTTAGTCCATGGTCCCTTGGGTCCACTGATCTGGGCCTGTGGTGAGGCCACACCCCACAGTAGGGAGACCTGAGGACTCAGAAGAGGTTGACCAGGAGGATGAAGGGAATGTCTTCCAAATGGAAGACAGAACAAGTACTAAGGTCCCGAGGTCCTCACAAGATCAGGCTCATTAACATTCCCTGGCTAGAGGGAGGGAGGAGCCTTCTTGAGAGCCTCACCAAGCCCCTCCCTCCCCTCCACAAGGTTATAGAAGAGGTAAACAATTAGCTAGGGTAGGACTCTTCAGTGGTGCAGAGTTTAGGCAAACAGTGGGCCACCTCCAGGACACCTCAGTGTATAGATCATTCCCTTGGAGCCTTGAAAGCACCTCTCCTCCTTCTGTCCCTCCCAGCCAGTGGCTGATGGATGGAGCGCCTGATGGTCTGGCTAGGCACCATGCCTAAATGACAGGTGACGGATGGGGCTGGAACTGAATGTGGCCATGCGGCCAGTGCACTGCTCCAAGAAGGACTTGGGAGCCAGGAGTTAATTTTTAAAAAAGGAGCAAGGGCGCTCAATATCCCTTCCTCTACTACTCAATTAGCAGAGCAGGCTGCAGGGAACTGGAGTTTTAAAGATCCCCTTAATCATCTTTGTCTGTTGGGCCTTGTGCAGGAGTGTGGTGGCAATAATCGCACGTACCCATTAACAAATGCAATTAAAGCGTTGAGGCATCCGGCACCTCGGATTCTAATTAAACAGCAGATGAGAGACTCATGGAAGTGGCCTTGGAGATGAATCACTCCAAGACGAAGACTTGGGAGGCTGGAAGTCTGGGCAGAGAGGTGATCAGAGTAGACAGAGTTGCCATGGGAAGAGGTGTCCCTTCATCAGTCGTAGACTGTTCCAACTTGAGGCTCAACCTGCAGGCAGATGGACCATCTTTGGGAAAATTAAGAAGACCTGCTTTATACGACAGAGAGGCAATATTTGGAACAAACCAGCCATTCCCTCCTGCCAAGCACTTCCTCTTTGCCAAGGGCATGATCATAAAGCGTTTAGATACAGGTAAATTCCTGGATCGTCCATTCTGATGAGAAAGTAGGGTGTCTGGGTGTGTTGCCAGGAGTTTCTGGCCAGCCATGCTCCTGTCCTGTGGAGGGAGACAGTGGAAGAGCTGTCTATTCTGGGGAATCACTGATGTGACAGGCCAGGTTCTGTTCTTTTCCCTGTCTGCTGTCTTTAATTCAAATCCCACCAGCCTGAGCAAGAGCCCAGACCTTTTTTTTTTTTTCCCCCGAGACAGGGTTTCTCTGTGTAGCTTTGCGCCTTTCCTGGAGCTCACTT
>CABHPH010131726.1:0-27690 GCA_902168325.1 Peromyscus nudipes | reverse complement strand
GTGTGTGTGTGTGTGTGTGTGTGTGTGTGTGTGTGTGTGTGTGTGTGGTGTGTGTGGTGTATGTGCTTCTTTGTTTGGTCTTTGTGGTACTGGAGACCCAACACAAGACCCTGCAAGAGCTAACTCGTCCAGCCTTTGTTTTTTTGAAACAGATTCTCAGTATGTAGCCCAAATTGGCCTGGAACGCTCAGTGATCCCCTTAGTGCTGTCTCTTGAGTTCTGAGATTCCAGGCATGTACCACAGAGTCCAGTTCGGGAATGTTTTCTCTTGTATACTTTTGAATGTTGTGATAGGGGCCACATGGGTTATGTCTTATTCTCAGAGCCAGATATTCACAAAAGCTTTTTTATTCAACTGAGCCTGGTGGCTGGAAACTGTAACCCTGGCACTTGGGAGACTGAAGCAGGGTTTACCTCCCCCTCCCCCCCAGTTCCAATCAGTCTGGTTGATATGCTGAGTTCCAAGCCAGCCTGAGCTATAGAATGAGACCCTGTTCAAACCCTGTGCCCTCCAATACTGTCCCCAAAGGAAAAATTTAAAGTTAAAACCAAGAGAGGTCACTGGTTATATAAGCCAAATATGCAGCATCTATGTAAAGCCAAAGCAGGTGACTTTAGGGTAGAGAATGAAAGAAATCTAGAGATGAAAAACTTCTTGTTCCTTGTTCTATTACTTTGTGTGTGTGTTTTTTTTTAATTAAAAAAATTAAAAGATACATCTTATTTTATGTGTGTGATTGTTTTGCCTGCATGTATGTTTTGCCTGCCTGGTGCCCACAGAGGTCAGAAGATGGCATCAGATCCTCTGGAACTGGAGTTACAGATAATTGTGAGCCACCATGTTGGTGCTAGAAACTGAGCCCAGGTTCTTTCCAAGAGCTGCAAGTGCTCTTAACTATCAAGCGATTTCTACAGCCCCACATTGTTTGTGAGTCAGGGTTTCACACCATAGCCAGAATGGCCAGAAACTTCCAACAGCCTTCTTATCTCAGGCTTCACCCCATGTGCTATCTAAATTTTGATTCTTATAATTCTGTCTTACATTCAAGGAAAGTTAGGACCCAAGAGGTTATGGTTTTAAAGTTGAGCAGCTAACAGTAGAAGACCAAGATTCTAATCTGCGGGGGTTTTTTTGTTTTCAGAGATTTATTTTGTGAATGTATACGTGTGTGCATGTACATGTGCATGCATGGGAGTGCAGGTGCTGTGGAAGTCAGAGAACCAGGGTCCCCCTGAATCTAGAGTTCTAGGCGACTGTGAGCTCCCTGATGTGGGTGTTGGGAACTGAGCTTGTGTCCCTTCAAGAACAGTTAAATGATATTAACCAGTGAGCCATCTCTCCAGCTCCCCAATCTCTACTTTTTTACACTTAACATTTTCATTCTGTTTTTTAGTGTAACTCAACGTAAAGCCCATTAAATGTGTGGAAAAGTGCTTTTCCTAAAATCCATTGAATATATTTTATTTTGTTTATGCTGTCGAATTAATGATGTGTTTTTCATTTTAATTGTGTTAACCAACTTTACCTTAACACTTAGCAAGATTAACAAGAGACATTTAAATATCTAGTCTTGCCATTAGCTTCAAATTGATATTTTTTTCAGTTCAGTTTCTACTTTGTCATGTTTTTAATAGATCTGGAATGAAAATACCATAATATTGGGAAAATTCTTACTTGAATTTTTTTTAAATCTTAATTAGCATTTTTAAAAAGCCATAGTGTTACCATTAGCTGACATTAAAATATTTTATAATCAATGCCTGGAGATGTTAAGACCATAAGTTAGGAAGTGAAAGACACTATTTTGGACATATTGGATCTATATTCATTATTCTTCATTATGCTTCACTGACTTTCTTATAAATATGTAATACTTGTGGACAGCAGGGACACGGGGTCTTTGTTTGGCCTGCTTGTGTTACTGTGTCAACTCATTTTATCCAAAGTAACAAAAATCATAGTATGGCATGATGAAAGAGCATACTGTACAGCTCGGAGACCTGGTTATTAATCTAGGTTTTGCCATGAACTAATAACTTTTATCACTTAATTTGTCTGGTCTGGTGATTTTCCTTTTTTTTTTTTTTCCCACTAAACAAGGGAGTTAAAAGCAATTCTTTAAGTACCTTTTGGTTCAGTAACCTATGAATCTGTGACTTAACAAAAGAAAAATGTACAAAGCCAGATGTCCTTGATCATTTCTTCTGCAACACTCTCATATGTTGTTTCAAACTGGAATGGTGGTATACACCTGTTGTTGCAGACACTTGGGATGCTGAAGAAAGAGGTCCACTGGAGCCTGTGAGCTGGAAATCAGCCTGGACAACATAGACCCAGCCTCAAAACAACAAAACAAAACAAAAACAGTTTACAGCCTCAGTCTCACAATACTGCTATGATGTAGATTTAAAAACAAAACACGGGGCTGGAGAGATGGCTCAGAGGTTAAGAACACTGGCTGTTCTTCCAGAGGTCCTGAGTTCAATTCCCAGCACCCACATGGTGGCTCACAACCATCTATAATGAGATCTGATGCCTTCTTCTGGCCTGCAGACATACATACAGGCAGATCACTGTATACATAATGAATAAATAAATCTTAAAAAAAAAAGAAAATGTCTCTTAAGTAGACATTTTCAAAGGACAGTTAAAAAAAAAAAAACCACAAAACCCCAAACAAAACATTAAAACACCATTTTTATTTCCTTAAGGTTTTATATCCTCTGAAGAACATTCTGCATATTACCCATATCTACCAATTTAAAAAACTTTTTATTTTATGTGTATGAGCATTTTGCATGCATGTATGTATATGTACCAAATGTGTGCCAGTGTCCTCTGAGTCCAGCAGAAGCCATCAGATCCCTTGGATCTGAAGTTACAGATGGTTGTGAGTCACTGTGTGGGTGCTGGGAACTGAGCCTGGGTCTCTGCAAGAGCAGCCAGTGCTGTTAACTTCTGAGCCATCTCTCTAGCCTCCTCTCTTGTTTCTGTTGTTTTAGACAGGGTCTCTGTTTGTTTTTGAAATTGTGTGTGTGTGTGTGTGTGTGATGTATTTGTGTGAATACAAAATACAAAAGGTACCACGGTGTAGAGGTCAGAGGACCACTTTAGAGAATCACTTTGTTCTTCCTGCTGTGGGTTCTGGGTTCTAAGGGTTGAACGCACGCAGGTCGTGATGCTTGAGTAGACAGGCACTTTTGCTTGCTTAGCCATTGCCAGTCGTGGTTTTGTGGGTTTTTGTTTTTTGTTTTGTTTTTTAATGATATTTATCTTCATACATTGGTATTTTGCCTGCATATATGCCTGCCTGTGTGAGGGTGTTGGATCCCCTGAAATTGGAGTTTCAGACAGTTGTGAATCACCATGTGGTTGCTGGGAACTGAACCCAGGTCCTCTGGAAGAGCCACCAGTGCTCTTAACCGCTGAACCATCTCTCCAGCACCCCCCCCCCACTCCCGTTTGTGTTTTTGAGACATGGTGTTGTGTAGTTCAGGCTGGTCTCAAAATTACCGTGTAGCCAAAGCTGGCCTTGAACTCTGGCTCCTTCTGCCTCACACTCCCAAGGCCTGGGATTACAGGCTGAACTGCCATGCCTGACTTTGTTATTAGTTTTGTGTTTTCTATTGTTTTGAGACAGGGTCTCCCATGCTGCAGCCCTGGAACCCCGTATGTAGATCAGGCTGGTCTCAGACTCAACAGAGATCTGCCTGCCTCTGATTAGAGAGTACAGGGATTGAAGGTGTGTGCCAACTCATGGCAAGAATTTATTTTGAACATTGTAGGGATTGATTTTGAAAGCAATTATCTGACAGTCGTCTCTCCATTCTTTCTTCGGTCTCAGGGGTTGCTCCTGGACCTCATGTGTGCTAGTCAGCCCCTCTTCCCCTGAGCTGCATTCCCCAACTATCTGACAATTTTCACTGGACAAAAACTCCACAAAGTGTATTTTTGTTTGTGTTTTTCAAGATAGAATTTCTCTGTATAACAGCCCTGGCTGTCCTGAACTCACTCTGAAGACCAGGCTGGCCTTGAACTCACAGAGATCCTCCTGCACCTGCCTCTGCCTCTCAAGTGCTGAGATTAAAAGCATGGGCCACTAGCACCTGGCACAAAGTGTTTTTTCTTTTGTTTCCTAATTGGACTTTTTTGAGATAGACTCCTGTTTCGTAACTTAGATTGCCATGGAACTCACTGTATAGCCCAGGCAGGCTACAATTCTTTCAGCCTACCAAATGCTGGGGTACGGGTGTGAGCTATCACATCCAACTAAATCATCATTTATATTGGAAGTAGTCACACTTTCAAACTCTAGTATCCTTCTATTTTAGGTCATTTGTCAATATGCTGTTAAGATTAGTGATGCTGCTAAAAATGTTTTTCCCCACACTGGACAGGTGCTTTCCTAATACGCTACAACCAAGCCCTCTTTTTTCTCTTTTGAGACAGGGTCTTACTAAGTTGTCCAGGCTGACCTTGAGCCTGCTCAGTACCTTTCAACTGTGGATCCTCATGTACTAGTCAGAAACTGGGATTATAGACCTGCACCAACAGGCCGGGCAAGTGATGCTTTGAATCTGCTTTTATTTTTTTGGGACAAGGTCTTACAGAGTAGTCCTGGCTGGCCTGGAACTCACTATGTAGACAAGGCTGGCCTGGAATTCACAGAGATCTTCCTGTCTCTGCTTCTGGACAGCCGGGATCAAAGGCATGCACCACTGAGGTTAGATGAGATTATAAAATCCTTTGGAGCTGGAATTACAAAGGGTGTGAGCCACCTGACATGGGTGCTGGGAACTGAACTCTACTCTGAGCCCCGGGCCTCCGGAAGAGCAGCAAGCTCTCTTCAAAGTCCTTCGATTCTGAGCTGGGGAAATAGTTTAGTGATAGAACACTTGCCTAGCATGAGTGAAGCCACGGGTTCAATACCTACTATGTAAAAATGAAAAAAATATGTAAAATAGCCGGGAGGTGGTGGTGCACACCTTTAATCCCAGGACTCGGGAGGCAGAGGCAGGCGAATCTCTGTGAGTTCGACACCAGCCTGGACTACAGAGCGAGACCCAGGAAAGGCGCAAAGCTACACAGAGAAACCTTGTCTCGAAAAACCAAAAAAAAAAGAAAAAAATATGTAAAATAAATTTTAATCTCCAAAGTTATTCCATTTCAAACCTTGGCCTCATTTTTTCTTTGCAAATTATTGAGTACTTTGTTATTGGCTAAAGATCTATTCCCGTCCCTTAACTTGTGACAAGTTGGAAACTGAATTGAAAATCCTAGTACTCTTAACTAGTCTAGTGCTGTGGTTCTGGAATAGCAATTTTAGATATTTAAAGTAAAATATTCTGAGATACCAGGGACATCTAAGAGAGAGAGGGGAGAATGAGTGCTCTTACACCAACCAAATGTAAGTGCTTGCACATGGTAGTGATGTAATCATTGTGCTCTTTTCCTCCCTGATCCTCTGGGCTCAGTGGACTTTTAGTTAGGCCCACAGCCAGATACTAACTCAGAAGAAACAGACATCCAACTGTAATTTTATAGTGTTCTGTCTTAAAGCATTTCAGTCTACTTGATTCTAAAGTAGTCTCAGCTAACAATAGATGGTTATATTGGATTGTGGGATATCAGTTTTGCTTGATTCATTTTTCTTAATTGTGTGATTTTAAAAACAAAGATTTCTACACACATGCTAGGCAAGCACTCTTCCCATTGAGCTGCATTCAGTTTTTGAAGACTTTGGATGAACAGAATCACTTTAATGAATACCTTTTTTCCCCTGGATATATGAAATAACTGGTACGCATGTAAATTATAGGGATAGGTGAATAATCTCATGTCTAGTGAATAACATCTTTTTACCAAAATACTTCTACAAATCATTTGAAGATGTTGTCTTGGCCTTACTCAGGCTGTAGCTGACAGTTGCAGTCTGGAATGCCATGAATCCATTTGCTTAGTCCTTTATATTTCTTTAAGGTTGAAGTCACCTATTATATTACAGCGTAGTAGACAAGGGTTTGGTGAAGTATGAAATATACTGGCAGTTTATCTGTCTACTCCTCAGCCTCAGGAATTTGTAGTCACACTGAGAAAGGAAAGGGGGAAACATTGTAAAAATGAGTAGTAAATTGATCTTGGTCATACCTTCGTGGTAAGAGTAAATTGATCTTGGTCATACCTTGGTTACGGTAAGGCAGCAGTTACAAATGGACAGGAACTTTGGCAGTATACAAATACCTGTTCAAATAAAGTATCATCAAATATACCAGTTACAGAACTATGGTGTCTGCTGGTGTAACTTTAAAAAGACATAATCTTGCCGGGCGGTGGTGGCGTACGCCTTTAATCCCAGCACTTGGGAGGCAGAGCCAGGCGGATCTCTGTGAGTTCGAGGCCAGCCTGGGCTACCAAGTGAGTTCCAGGAAAGGCGCAAAGCTACACAAAGAAACCTTGTCTCGAAAAACCAAAAAAAAAAAAAAAAAGACATAATCTTTAAAAAGGTTTTTTAATTATATTTATGGGGTTGGAGGTTCTTAAGAAGTCAGAGGACAACTCGCAGGAGTCAGTTCTCTCCCCCCACCATGTGGGTCTTAGGCTGGGCACTTGGGCTGTCAGACTGCATGCTAAGCTCCTTTACCTGCCCAGCCGCCTCTCTGGCTCCTGTTGATGTGACTTTATGATTCACTGAAGGATGCAGACAGAAGAGCCAAGAAGGTTTACTTAAAATGCACAGTAACAAGACACCATAAGTGGCTCACAGCCTTCCTAAGATCACAGCCTTTCCATAAAATTATTTTTGTTGCTACTCTGTAACTGTAATTTTGCTGTTATCAATCGTGAATATCTGTGTTTTCTGGTGGTCTTAGGCAACCCCTGTGAAAAGGCCCTTTAAACCCCAGAGGGGTCGTGACCCATAGGTTGAGAACTACCGTTTTAAGGGATGAGTAGTATGTAAAAACTTAAGTGTCAAATTTGAAGGCCACACAGATTACCCATTTATTTTTGAAAAGTAGGAGGGTTACAGTAAAGAAAATTCATTTTTCCTTGCTGAAAAAAAAAAAAGCAGCTGTTTTTCCCTAATAATCTTATAACTCAAAAAGCACTATTAAACAGCAAGAGTTTGGTGTTTAATTTCTAAATATCAGTTCAGCTCATGTTATGACTAGGAAATGGATATTGGCAATCCTATTTTAAAGCCACAAAGACAAAGTTCAGTAGTTTTCCTCAGGGCTCAATGTTAGTTCACAGCAATGCCAAGGTTAGGTCCCCTGAGATCTTGATTCCTGTGTTTACACCAAAGCTTTTTGTCTGGATAAGAGACTGATAAACTAATGCAATGTATGTCATTTAGTCCCATAATCCACCACTTGAGAAATATAAGGTCTGTGTAAAGAGAATTATTTTGCATTGGTGGGGTGAGTGTTGTACCTCAGTGGCAGATCATGGTTAGGCCCTGGATTAGATCTCCAGCACTGTAAAAATAAACAAAGAAAACAACCACAGTAAATACAATTCTTGGGTGTTTTTGATATAAAGTCTTGCTTAAGTAGCATAGGCTAGCCTTGAATTCACTATATAGCCCTGGTTGGTCTTAAAATTACAACATGTGATATCCGCTCCCCTCCATCCAGTGTTGACCGTCTTTTGTTGCTTGTTCCATTTGTGAGACAGGGTCATCTTAAGTATCCATGCTGACCCCACACTTCCTGTGCCGCTGAGGATGTCCTTGCACTTCCGAGCCTCCTGCCTCTGTCGCCCCTGTTTATCGGGTACTAGGATTCATGCCTAGGGCTTTGTGCGTGCTAAACAAGCACTCACGCAGCTGAGCCTCGTTCCCACCTCCTTTGTTCCACCTTAAGGAATGTGTTGGCTGGCCTTAGCAAAGCTGTACTTTTTGTTGTACTTTTTAAGGGCAGGTTTACATTTCAGAGGCATTTGTGTAACCCAGGGGTCAGCTGTGACTAAGAATACTGAATATTAATGAAGCCTCTGATCTTTTACAGTTACAGTTCATGATAATGTACTAGGAAGTTACGCTTAATTAAGCACATATTCTAATTTATTCAAAGAACATTTCAAAATATCAGTTTTCTATAAGTGGACTGCAGAAATAAGTTGCAATAGGATTTTTTTCTACATAAACTTCTGTACATACAGCGCATGCAGCCATTGTCAACAGCTGATAAGGGTGAGTGTTGGTATCAGCACCACAGTGCTCCTCCTCCACAGACGAGGGCATCTCCTGCCTGTATTCAGTTCCATCATAGCTTTCTTTTCTACAGTTAGAGAGGGAAGAAGGGCCAGTTTCCGGGGTAAGAGCTGACTGATCCAGTGTTTTAAAATGTCAACTTACAATTCAATGCCCGTGTCTCATCTTAGCAGACATTTCTCACAGCTGCCTAACAATGAGTATAGTAATGGCTGTAATGAAATGCTGAATTATTACATTTTAGTCAGACCAAAATTCAGAGGTCCTCCAGTTTAATCAACCCAACATAGAAAACTGAATCAAATTAGGAGATGACTAGTTTATGGTTCCCACTCTGTAAAAGGCCTTTTCCTCTAAATAATTTCTTAGAGAGTGGAGGGCTATACACCTAAAATCCCAACACTTTGGAGGTGAAAGCAAGAGAAGTAAAAATTTGAGGTCGTTGACAACTATATGATACTTTGTTCTCGAAGATCAAAACTAGCTGGGTGTAGTGCACATTTTTGGGATGCAGAGGCAGGGGGAACTCTGAGTTGAAGGCAAGCCAGGGCTACATAATGAGACACTGTCTCAAAATACAGCAATAGCAAAACACACAAAATCAACAGTGAGGTATTTTAAAGTGTTAAAACATTAAGTTACAAAAAGCCTATTTACAAATACTTGTATGCTACAAAGTAACAACTGTAAGCATGAATTACTTGTGCCTTCATTGTATGGCAGGCAGCTTGCTAATGCAGCACAAGCTTGGAATTTACACCTCACAGTGGAGGTATTATAGCCATTATAGAGACTGAAAATCAGAGACACAAACAGTTTAATCTGAAAAAACCTTCTCTAAGGTCACATAGATCGTAAGTAGCAAAGCCATAGTTCAAACGCCGGCTTCAAAGCTAATGTTGGTAAATAGGCCCTGTAAATATAAATAAATCCCACAGTCACTAAGAGGTAAGAACCACAGCATGCCAAATTCCAGGATGCCATACAATCGTTATACCCATTTCTTAGCAAAAGCATTTGCTTGGTCATAATGCAGTAGACTCCCACCCCAACCTCACCCTTCAAAAGTCTATTTTTATCAGAAGTCAGGGCAGAAACAGGCAAGGTATTCAAAGCATCATATTAAGATTACAAAGGCTGATTTGCTTTTCTTTAGTAGGATTTATAAAGATATTTAAGACATTGGCAATGAATTGACCATCTCATCTCTTTGCAGAGAATCACAGTAAAAGGAACTTTAGAGTTTAGACAATGGAAGTCTGTAAAGGGGACTTACTCAAAGTAGTGATATAGGTAATACTAGTATTTCACTTGAGAATTATATACAAAGAAACCCACAAGTATAAGAATACTTTTTTAAAATTCCGTTTTTATTTTAATTATGAATGTCGCGCGTGTGTGCGTGTGTGTGTGTGTGTGTGTGTGTGTGTGTGTGTGTGTGTGTGTGTATACGTACATGAGTGCAGTGCCCCCAAGCAGCCCAGAGGAACTGGGTTACAGGTGGTTGTGAGACCCTGAATATGGGTTTTAGAACTGAGTGTAGGTCCACCGGAACAGCAGTGCATGCTCTTAGCCACTGAACCATCTCTCCAGGCCCCACACATGAACGCTTTATAAGGCTCAGTGTAGTGACACACTGAATCCTACTTACCTGGGAGGCTGAGGCAGGAAAATGAATGGCTTTAGCCCAAGAAGTCTGACAACACATGGAAAACCTATATCTACAGTATTTTTAAACCTGTTTCAAAAGCAGGTAGACTATTCAGACCTGTTAATTATTTTGTTATTTTATTCCTTGAGACAGAGTCTAGCTCTGTAGCCCAGCTGGTCTCTAGAACCCTCCTGCTTCCTTGTATGGGTCACAGGCCTATGTGCCACCACACCTAGCAAAAGTACATTTAAATAGTTCACAAATAAATCATTTCCTTTTATGAAGTCAGTGTAATACCTTAACATTTTCATTTTGTTATTGAAATTAATTTCAATATTCAAATATTAAAAGATATAGATGAATTGGTTCAAAAGACAGGATAAAGTGAAAACTTTTTTGCTTTGATTTTTGAAATGGGGTCTTCTTATAGTAGCCCAGGTTACCCTAGAAAATGAGACGATTGTACTGCCTCAGCCTCCATAGGTAGGGGGTTTACAGACTTGAGTCATCATGCCCAGCTGCATTCATAGTGACTGTCTGCGTAAGCCCCCACCTTAAATCCTGTAGCAGCATACTCCTAGACTAGCACAGATCTGCAAATCCTTGACTTGGCATTTTAATTGTTCATTAGCAGGTACTGTGAATCTTTTCTTTTTTCTTTTCCTCAGTAACTTTTATACCTTTTTTTCCTTTTAATGTATACGAGCATTTTGCCTGGATGTATGATTGTGCGTTACTTATGTGCCTGGAGGCCAGAAGAGGGCATTGGATCCCCTGGAACTGGAGTTACATGTGGGTGTTGGGAGTGGACCCTGGTCCTCTGGAATAGCAGCCAGTATTCCTAACCGTTGCCTGATTTCCCCAGCCTCTTTGTACCTGTGTTTAAAGGATGAAGAAAACAAAGTAGCTTTTTAGTCAAGTGAAGTCAGGGTCTACTGAGTTGGTAATAACTTCTGTTGTGTCCACCAACGAAGTATCCTGTGGATGTGAGAACTAGTACATTTCAAGCTGGGCCTGGTGGCACACCCCTTTAATCCCACCCAGCACTCGGGAGGCAGAGGCAGGTGGATCTCTGAGTTCGAGGCCAGCCTGGTCTACAGAGTGAGTTCCACGACAGCCAGGGCAAGACAGAGAAACCCTGTCTTGAAAAACAAAAAAACCCAAACAAAAGAACTAGTACATTTTATACCTTCCCTAATCTAGCAATCTTTCTTGTTGTTTTTTCCCTCCCCCAATAAAATCACTCATTTTGCAAATCTGAAACACCTAGAATAAACATTACCTATGGCAGCGGTTCTCAACCTGTGGGTCATGACTTCTTTGGGGATTGAACGACCCTTTCACAGGGACCACATATCAGATATCCTGCATATCAGGTATGTACACTATGATTCATAACTAGCAAAATTACAGTTATGAAGTAGCAACGAAAATAATTTTATGGTTGGGGGTCACCACAGCATGACGAACTGTATTAAAGGGTTGCAGCGTTAGGAAGGTTGAGAGCCACTGCACTGTGTAGACCAGGCTGGCCTTGAACGCAGAGATCTGCCTGCCAATGCTCCAAACAGTACTTCTAATGAGAAAGCAATTAAAGTTGCTGCTTCTCTGAAGCTGAACAGTCACCAGAGACTTAGACAAGAAATAAGGTTAGAGAAAGAGTAGCTAAGAGGCGGCCCTCACTCACTAGTCATTCTAGGCATTTATTATGTAGCATGTAATGATTTACAGAGCGGGCTTTTCCCTAGTGCTGAGGAAAGCACCCAGGACCTCAGGCACCCTGGACAAGTGCCCTACCACTGAGCTGTCCTCCCCTCAAAGATAACGAATGTTTTACTAAACAATTTAGGTTAATCCTAGCACTCAGGAGGCAGAGGCAGGCGGATCTCTGTGAGTTCCAGGACAGCCAGGGCTACACAAAGAAACCCTGTTTCAACAAACAAGCAAACAAAAATTTATGAATTATTCTTCACAATGATGAACCTCATATATAGGACATTTTGCAGATCCTCCTTCCGAAAGTCAGCTATTTTAAACAATTACAAGTAACAATACTTTAACTTTTGTTGTTGTTGGCTTGGCAATTAGGACACAGCGCTTCAAGCATTGTAAACACACACATACCTTTTACTTGGCTTTCCTTGATTTCTTCCAATTTTTGTTTGTTTTTTCTTCCATTTCTTTAAGGGAATTTTTTTATTTCCTCTTTAAGGGAGTTTTTTATTTCCTCTTTAAGGGCCTCTATTATCTTCTTAAAGTCATTCTTAGGATTGATTTCTTCTGCTTCTTCTGCATTGGTATGTTCAGGTCTTGCAGGTGTAGAATCACTAGGTTCTGATGGTGTCATATAGGTCTTTATGTTGTTGCCTGTATTTTTGCACTGGCGTCTACTCATCTCTTCCTTCACTCGGTGCAGGCGGTGTCTGTGTCTGAGGGTACCTCTCTTGTTCCAAATGATAGTCTTGGTCCACTGGGAGTTCTTGGTTAAATCGGTGCTGTTAGGCTCTTTCTCCGGTAGCTGCTTTGTCCAATCAGTGGTAGTGGGTTCTGTCTCAGGGAGCAGCTGTTCCCAATCCGTGCAGGGTGGGCTTATGGCTCCAGTGGTTGGTGTCGCATGGGATGGTTTTCTTGGTGAGGGGGGGGGCATGGAAAGAGGCCACTGTCTGGTCCCTGGGGCACCAATGGCTGTTCCCAGTCAGTGCAGGGTGGGTTTATGACTCTGGTGGTTATTGGGTTCGCAGGGGCTGTTTTTTTTTTTTTTTTTTTTTTGGCAAGGGAGCAGGGAAAGGTAGCTGCCTGGTCCCTGGGGCTCCAGTGGATGGGGCCTGGGGGCTAGAGATCTAGTCTGCCGGTCCAGAGATGGGGTCTTACCTGTTCCCAGTTGGTGTAGGGTGTGCTTATGAGGCTGGTGATCTGGTTCGGTGGCTGGACGGCTCCTTCTCTTGCGTTCTCGGGTCATGTTTTGCTTGCTTGCCAACTTCTCAGCTGATCTTGTTTCCTCAGACTGCAGGCTGTGGGCTTCTGAAACCTCTCCCGAATGGATCTCAGCTGAGCAGGTTGATCAGTGGGGCAATCTCACCAGAATGGATCTCAGCTGAGCAGGTTGATCAGCGGGGCAATCTCTCCAGAATGGATCTCAACTGAGCAGGTTGATCAGTAGGGTAATCTCACCAGCACCTCCAAGTTGTTGGGCTTCGCAGGATTGTCGGCCTCGGGCAGAATGTTCGGTCTCATTCTCGTCTCGGCTCCTTCCCCGAGTGCTGAGATTTAAGGCGTGGGATCAGTCCGAGCCTTTCCCACACACCTTTTACTACTGACCTACATCTCCAGCCCTAGAATAATAAATTAATAGTGTTCAATACATTAAACAGCATGTTCATATTTATGATTTAATTTAAACTTAGTTTTTGTTTTGTTTGGTTGTTTTTCGAGACAGGGTTTCTCTGTGTAGTTTTGGTACCTGTCCTGGATCTCACTCTGTAGACCAGGCTGGCCTCGAACTCACAGAAATTCGCCTGGTTCTGCCTCCTGAGTGCTGGGATTAAAGGCGTGCACCACTGCCACCCTGCTAAACTTAGTTTTTAAAAACTTAGAAAATAGTTCTTGTTTGTATTTGATTTTTTGAGACAGGGTTTCTGTGTAGCCCTGGCTATCCTGGAACTCACTCAGGCTGACCTTGATAGGAATGCCCCCATGGTTGTGCATGCCCGGCGGGACACTTAGTCATCTTTACTAGGTAAACTAGTCATTTCCAGGTCATACAGCCTGCGGGTAACCCATGCTCCATGGCTGCAGGACGTGACCACGTGATCTATGCGCATGCGTGGAATAGCCATGTGGGCCTGAGTGCGCAGGTGTGGCCTGGCCTTTAAAAGACTGGCCCCATACCCCCCCCAACCCCCCCCCCCTTCTCACACGAGTCCTTCCGCAGGCCTGATCACATCTATCCCTTTCTCCTTGTCTTCATAAAACTCTTGTTAGTGGATTCTGTCCTGTTTCATGATTTTTCCTTGAGGGTAAGAGCACCGCTAAAAAACCCATCAGACCTCCAACTCAGAAATCTGCCTGCCTTTGCCTTCAGAGTGCTGGGATTAAAGGCGTGTGCTACCACTGTCCGCCTTAGAGTATAGATCATTGTTTTATGTGTATGATTGCTTACATATTAAATAGTATGTTCATGTTTATGCTTTAATTTGAACTTAGTTATTAAAAATCTCTTAGAGAATACTTCTTTAAAATTTATTTTTATTTTCTGTGTATGAATATTTTACCTGCATGCATGTCTATGCACCACATGTGTGCCTGGTGCCCCCAGAGGCCAGAAGAGTGTATCAGGTCTCCTAGAACTGGAGTAACAGGCAGTTTTGAGCTGCCATGTAGGTGCTGAGAATTGAATCCAGGTTCTCTGCAAGAGTACTGGGTGCTCAAAATCTCTGAGCCATCTCTCCAGCCCCTAGTTTTGTTACTTTTATAGATTAGAAAACAGGTGCTTCAGAAGTCTGCTTTCCCAGTGTTGTTTTTAAGACAAGGTTTCATGTAGCCTAGGTTGGCCACACAGTCACAATGTAGCTGAGGGTGGATTTGAGCCTATTGCCTCTACCTACTAAGTGTTGGGAAAATGGTGGCACACACACCTTTAATCCTAGCATTCCAGCCGGGCGGGGTGGTGGTGCATGCCTTTAATCCCAGTACTTGGGAGGCAGAGGCAGGTGGATCTCTGTGAGTTCGAGGCCAGCCTGGGCTACTGAGTGAGTTCCAGGACAGGTATCAAAACTAGACAGAGAAACCCTGTCTCGAAAAAAAGAAAAAAAAATCCTATCATTCCAAAGGCAGAAATCTGTCTGGATCTCCGTGAGTTCAAAGCCACACTGGAAACAGCCAGCCATGGTGCCATATGCCTTTAATCCCAGGAAGTGATGGCAGGAAGCAGAAAGATACATAAAGCATTAGGACCAGGAACTAGAGCCTGGTTAAGCTTTTAGGCTTTTAGCAGCAATTCAGCTGAGATTCATTCCGGATGAGGACTCAAAGGCTTCCAGTTTGAGGAAACAGGATCGACTGAGAAGTTGGCGAGGTGAAGTTAGCTGTGGTCTGTTCTGCTTGTCTGATCTTCCAGCATTCACCCCAATAACTGGCATCGGGTCTGTTTTCATTAATAAGACCTTTTAAGATTCGTGTTACAGACAGGTTCATACCTAGCCAGAGTTACAGTTTGAAGATGGTCTTTGTAGCTTTGGAGATGATGATGGATGGCCTTGTAGACATTTAAATTCTGGATTTGTTTCTGATAAAATAAACCATAAGGATCTCTGAGTCGAAGAACATCATACAGCTTGTTCTTTGAAAATATCATGTTGAGCTAGAGATGAAACTCAATGAAAGACTACCTGCCTAGTGTCCATAAAGCCCTTGGTTTGCCCCAAAATGTAAAGTCTCGCCGGGCGGTGGTGGCGCACGCCTTTAATCCCAGCACTCGGGAGGCAGAGCCAGGTGAATCTCTGTGAGTTCGAGGCCAGCCTGGGCTACCAAGTGAGTTCCAGGAAAAGCGCAAAACTAAACAGAGAAACCCTTTCTCAAAAAAAACCAAAAAAAAAAAAAAAAAACCAAAAAAAAAAAAAAAAGTAAAGTCTCATTCCTGCTTTCTAGAGACATAATTTTTTTAGAACATTATTTGAGACTATTATACAAAATTATTTGAGACTGTTTCTCTGTGTAGCCCTGGCTGTCCTGGAACTTGCTCTGTAGACCAGGCTGGCCTCAACTTGAGTGTCACCCGCTTCTGCCTCCCAAGTGCCAGGATTAAAGGTGTGCACCCCACCATACACACTATGATTTATTTATTTTTATTTTATGTGCATTGGTGTTTTTGCCTGTATGTATGTCTGTGTGAGGGTGTTAGATCCCCTGTAACTGGAGTTAGACTGTGAGCCGCATGTGGATGCTGGAAATTGAACCCAGGTCCTAGCCATCTCTCCAGCCCTGATCTGTGTTTCCTTTATATATATATACTTGTAGACTGAAGTAAATTTATACTTATTTATATTTCTATTTTAACATGAGGTCAGGTGAATATTTTCCAATTGTGGCACTCAAAAAGTTTGGGTTTGGAGCATTTCATGTTTTTGCATTAAGCATATCCTATATTGTAAAAGTAGAGATGATAGGATTTGCTGTCATTAAAAGCTATACGATTTGTGTCAGGCATGGTTCATACCTTTAATCTCATCACTGATGAGGTAGAGGCAAGCGAATCTGTGAGTTTGAGGCCAGCCAGGTCTGCATAATGAGTTCCAGAACAGCCATAGCTACATAATAGCGAGACCTTGCTCAAAAAACCAAAAAACAATCAGTACTCTTGAGTGCTGGGATTAAAGACATGTGCCACCATCCCTGCAAGAAAAGGGATTCCTGAACTCCATGGCCAGAATCCAACTATTTCTCACCATCTCTGCTACAATCCCTGCATAATCACTGCCTCCTTCTGACCTCTTACAATAGCCTCAAATGGTGTTTTATGTGACTATGTCTCCAGAAGGCAGGAATGATACAATTTGTGTTATTTAAGTACTATATTTATTTAGCACATGTCACAGTGACCTGTGGAGGTCAGAAGACAACTTATAGACATGTTTTTTCCTCCCATAATATGAGTCCTGGGAATTGAACTCAGGAGTCCTCAGGTACTTAAAATGTTGCTCTGGATCATAAAACCAAGTAAGGAGACAAAAGAAAAAAGAAAATAGAAAAATTGAATTAAGTGTAAAGAGGGCACAGGAAATGGCTCAGTGCATGTATAACACAATACTGATGACCCATGTTCAGATTCCTAGCACCCATGTAAATGCTGTATGTGGTCTTGCACATGCCTTTAACTCCAGCACTGGGCATGAGGGACAAAGAGAGAAATGGTGCCAGGGTTCGATGGCTTAGCCCATCTGGAAAACACCTCCAGGTGAGTGAGAGACCCTGTCTCAAGGGAGTAAGGACACCCGCCATCCTCCTCTGTCTCATGCGTGCATATGGACACGTGTGTATATATCATATACACAAACAACTTTAATCTGAAGTGCAAGACAATAATTGGTAGTGGATGTAGGCTATGTAAACAAGATAGAAATCAACATAAAAGAAACGTATGCTGTTGAGTCAGATGTTAAAAGGCATCCAATGCAGACAGCTTGACTATTAAGTACTGCGTGTGTTTTCCATGTATTCCTTCCTTGGTGTTTTTATCTCAATATGTCTTTGTTAGGAGAGGTTTAGTCATGGTGTGGTAATATACTGGCCATAGTTTGTTTCTAAAAAGCAATTACATTTCTACTAAGGAAAAACTTTGGGTGGGGAAATTATAACCTTATTTTCTTTCAGATTTATTTAGCATACAAAAATGTTTTTCCTTTGGGATTCTGGCAAGAAAACCAGCCAATTGGAAAAACATCTGGTGTTAGTTGAGTGAGGGAATGGCATAACCTTGTAAAAACTACTTATAAGAAAAGTATTTTTTAAAAACTTCTCAGCTGGGTGATGTGGCTCACACCTTTAATCCCAGCACTCGGGAGGCAGAGGCAGGCTGATCACTGTGAGTTCAAGGCCAGCCTGGTCTACAGAGTGAGATCCAGGACAGCCAGAGCTACACAGAGAAACCCTGTCTCAAAAAACCAAAACAAAATGAAACTTGTCCAGCTTTAACTATGCATTTCTTTATGAATATTGTCTTAATCTTTGCCCAAAGTGTTCCTACTACCGTAAGATTTGATGTATACCAGGCTACTATTGGATGTTACTAAGTTTGTTCAAATCTATGAAAATGAGACCACTAGTCATACTTTTTTTTTTCAATGAAGAACCATTTTTTTTTTGTAGTAGTTGCTCTCCAGACCCCCTAACCTTCAGTAGCATTGAGTAGCTTAGCATAATTAGTTCACCTTGGCAGTTGTGCTTCTCTTCTGAAAAGGTCACGCAGCAGGCCGCGGTCCTCCGGCAACTTGACTGTTTCTGGAGTGTGTAATAGGCCTTTATTAGAGTATGAGGCTCTGGTGTTGCTGGCAGCCGATTCTGTTTCCCACATGGTCTTTTGTTGTTCTGAAGTCTAGCCTAGACTTTATGTGTTAGCAGGAGTGATTCCAGAAGGTGTTTCTTAGGGCCAGGCCTTGAAAATCACTGCACAGTTTTTTTTCTTTTTTAACCTTAATGTGTTGGATATGTGTGAGTGTGGTGTGCGTGCTCACTGCCATGTTCATCTGTGTGAGTGGAATTGTGCACGTACCATGGTGGGCTTGGAAATGTCAGAGGACAACCTAACTGTCACCCATCTTCATTGTTTGCCACTTTATCCACCAGACTAGCTGTTCGGTGAGCCCCCAGAGATTCTCTGTGTGTCTCCCTTGAAGGGCTGAGATTACTGGTACATGGCCCATTTGGCTTCATTTGAATTCTGGGGATTTGAACTCAGGTTCTCATGCTAGTTAGCAAGAGTCTTTGTAGATGTAACCAACCGCCTTATTAAATAATAAACACAAAGCCAATGTAAGGATGAAAGCCCAAAGAGGTCAGAGCTAAGAATCTTACCCGCTTTTCTGCCAGCTAGCTTCTCCCGCCAGGAGATCTCTCTGAAAAGGAACTACTTCTGTGCGTTCGTTTTTAAATAGGAGTTCTGTTCTGCCTTCTCATTGGTTGTAAACCCAACTACGTGACTGCCTCGTCACTGTCGTCTGTCACTGTCCAAGTTTTCTATAGTTGGTATTGAGATTAAGGGCGTGTGTCTCCAATGTTGGCTGTATCCTTGAACACACAGAGATCTACCTAGTTCTGCTTACCAAGTGCTGGGATTAAAGGCGTGGACCACCACCGCCCCTTACCAAGTGCTGGGATTAAAGGCGTGGACCACCACCGCCCTGGCTTTCGCTATGGCTTGCTAATAGCTCTGACCTCTAGGCAACTTTATTTATTAACATACAAATAAAATCACATTTCAGTACAAATAGAATACCACTATAAGTCTTTCCCCCTGAAGAGTCTCCTCAGCCTTGTCTTTTTTGTTGTTGTTTTTAGTTTTGTTTTTGTAGAAATGGTCTCAGTTTTTAGCCCAGGCTAGCTTCAAACTCATGATCCTCCTGCACTTGTCTCCCAAGCATTGGTGTTACAGGCATGGACACCGTAGCCAGCTGAGAGCTACCTTTCAACACCAAGTAACGGTACTTCCTCTGTAAGGAAAGTTGGGAGCCCGGAGGGAGGCTTCTTTTTCTCTTAAACTTCCCACTTACATGTATCTAACACATTTTATTTTATTTTATTTTATTTTTTATTTTTTGGTTTTTTTCAAGACGGGGTTTCTCTGTTGTAGTTTTGGTGCCTGTTCTGGATCTCTCTCTGCAGACCAGGCTGGCCTTGAACTCACAGAGCTCCACCTGCCTCTGCCTCCTGAGTGCTGGGATTAAAGGTGTGAACTACCACCACCACCACCACCACCACCACCACCACCACCACCACCACCACCACCACCACCACCACCACCACCACTACCCAGTTAACACATTCATTTGTAGATGGACACTTAACTTACATCTGTCTTTGGGCTACTGGGAATAATGCTCAGCCTGTGTCCAATAATTGGATGAAAATACATGTATTTATTATTTTGAGACAGGATCTTTCTATGTAGCCCTGGCTGACTTAGACGTCAGTGTGTAGACCAGGCTACTTAAAACTAACAGATTTGCCTGCTTCCTGAGTTAGTACTGGGATTAAAGGTGTGTGCCACCATGCCCTGCTGGATGAAAGTACTGATCTGTACAGGTCAGTATCTTAGTAACCTTAAAGTAGAGTAAATACAAAGATATCTGCACCTGGCTAAATTGTTATCAGACTGTTTTAAGACAAAATCTGGAAAGCAAGAAAAAAATAGTTCCTATAAAAGGAACAGCACTATGGTTAACAGCTGACTTTCATCAGAAATACTAGCCATTCAGATGTGGTGATACGTACCCGTGACCAAGCCTAAGGCAAGCAGAAGGAAGAGTGAAGAGCCAAAAAGCAGTTGGATGATATTCAGTGTTTTAGAAAAAAGATGATCAAGACTTGTGGGGTTGGGTGTTGGTTCCAGTGGAGCTGTTAAACCGTGTGAGTAAGGCTCCGGGGGCCAGTCCCCAGAAACACTAGAAAGAAAGTAAAAGAATTCTAACTAGGCTTGGTTGTCATATGCCAGAAGTCATAACTAAGGAAGTGGAGGCAGTAAGATCACTTTGAGTTCATGTGTTAGAAAGCAGCCCTAGCAACATAGAGAGACTCTGCCTCAAAAACCAAACACCTTGGTGGGGGGGGGGGGGAGTACTTGCAATTGATCTCAGCACTCAGGAGACATGGATCTCTGTGAGTTTGAGGCCAGCCTGGTCTATCTACAGAGTGAGTTCCAGGACAGGTTCCATAGCTACACAGAGAAACGCTGTGGGGGGGGGGGGGTGAAAAAGGGGGGGAGGCGGGGATGCTGATAGCAGCAGTAGTCACAATATCCAAAGGCCTGTTAACAACCTGGGTGACCACTGACATAAATGAATGAACAAAATGTAGTATATTCAAAGGATCTGAAGAGAAATGAAGTACTGATACCAGTACAATGTAAATAAATCTCAGAACCGTTATAAAAAGAGATCAGTGATGCATAACATGTCACGTTCTGATTCCCTTTATATGAAGTGACCAGGCATAGAAAAATTCATAGACTGAAGAAAAATATGTTCCCAAGTGATTGCTTAATGGATACAGAGTGTTCTGCGGGGATAAGGACATTCTGGAACTAGGAAGATGGTAATAGCACAGCAGTTTTAAGTACATTAAGATGCACTAAGATCCCACTAAAATGCACACTTCAAAACAATGTTACATGAATTTCTCTTTTTATAAAAGCTTTATTGGCTGGTTGGTGGTTGTGCACACCTTTAATTCCAGTGCTTTGGAGGCAGAGGCCGGCAGATCTCTGTGAGTTTGAGGCCAGCCTGATCTGTAGAGTGAGTTCCAGGACAGCCAGGGCTACACAGAGAAACCCTGTCTCAAAAAAAGCAACCAACAGTTTGTGTCAGAAGCGTTGAGTGAGTGTGGTGACACACTGCCCACACATTGCCACAATCTTGATTCAGAAGCCTGAAGCAGAAGCTAGGCTGAATACTCAGTGAGACCTCAGAATAAAAAATAAGGACCAGCAAGATGTCTTAGCAGTTAAGGGGTCTTCCACCAAATTGGGACTTGAGTTCTATCCCTGGGACCCATATAGAAGTCAAGAACCAAGTTCTGCAAGTTGTCTTCTGACCTCTATGTGTACTGTGATGTCCATCTCCCACTGCACACGTGAAAATGAGTAAATGTTGTTTAATTGAGAAAAGTTTTCAAAGGGCCGGAATGTAGAGTGCTTGTTTAGCATATTCAAGGCCCTATGTTTAATCTTTACTGGTCAATAAATTACGCCAATAATGATGGTTAATTTTGTGTGTCAACTTTAGGGATACATAGATAAGAAATAAAGTATTTCTCTGATATTTCCTTTCCCACTCTCCCTTAAACTAAGACATCTGTTTTCTACCCTTGGACATCAGAGCTTCTGGGCTTTTGGACATCATCTCTACTTACTAATAATCTCCAGCATTAATCGCTTGATGTATACGTAGATACATAGATACACAGATCTTCTACTGGTATTGTTTCTCCAGAGAACACACACACATTGTTATTCAGAAATAACAGCATATGAGTTTAAGGCTAACTTGGGCTATAGATCAAGACCCTGTTTTAAAACCTCAAACCAAAACACAAAATATTGGAGGAAATTTTTTAAACCCCCAATAAGCAAGCACCAAGACATTTGTTGTTTGCAGAAATGCCTTACATGAACTATTAAAGGTTGTTCAAGCTTAAAGGATATGGTACCAGATGGTAACTTGAAGAAAAAAACACTATGAATGTTAGTTACAGAGGTAAATATATAAAACTATAAATAAATTGTTCTTTTATTATCTTAGCTGAATTGAAAGACAGTTGCATAATTAAGAACTATAGTTTGGGGTTTATCAAATTAATATATAATCACAAAAAGAAAAGGGAAAAAGGAGAGTTCTCTTGTAGCATAGTTTCTGTATTTTATAGGAGATGAGCAATCTGAAGTATATTGTGGCTAGTTAAGGTGCATACTGGAATTGCTAGAGCAACCATTAGGAAAATAATTAAAAAATATTTTTTTAAATGAATGAATTAAAGCCAAGCAGTAGTGGCACGTGACTTTAATCCCAGCACTCTGAAGGCAGAGGCAGGCAGATTTCTGAGTTCCAGAACAGCCTGGTCTACGGAGGGAGGTTCCAGGACAAAATTTCAAAGTTACTGGGAGAATTCTAGGTAATTCTACATAAATGGAGATATAATCCATGATTCTAGTTTGGAAAACTACTAATATTAGAACAGCAGTGTCCTCCAATTCTGTGTGTATGGTGCATTCACAAGTCACAGTTTTCAGCAATGAGTTTTGTAGAAATTGACAAGTTAATCCCAAATTCATAGAGAAATTCAAGGTCTAGAATTGCTCAAATTATTTTGAAAATGTACAGAGACCCTTACAGATCTTAATTTCAAAATGTAACTATATAGCTACAATAATCAAAGTAATAAGCAATTGATGTAAAATTACGTATAGTTGAAAGGAACAGTATTGGGAATCCAGAAACCGTTCTACACTTTGTTCAAGTGATCGCAATAAAGGTGCCAAGGTGACTCACTGGGAAAAGAAAAATCAAATAGCTGACAGCGAACCAATAGTGTGTAGACATGTAGCTACCCAAGTAGATGAGTGGGTTCTCACCTCTTGTATACAAAAATTAAATCATAGACCTAAATGTAAAAGCTGAAACTATAAGGCTCATAGAATAAAGTATAGGAGGAAATCTTTATGATTCTTGTGTAGCACACCAAAATCATGAATCTAACAACAACAAAATACCATTAAGAAAGGGCTAGCCGGGTGGTGGTGGCACACGCCTTTAATCCCAGCACTCGGGAGACAGAGTCAAGCAGTTCAAGGCCATCCTGGTCTACAGAGCAAGCTCCAGGACAGGCATCAAAACTAAACAGAGAAACCCTGTCTTGAAAAGCCAAACAAAACAAAACAAAACAAAAAGCCAATGAAGCCTGGCGGTGGTGGTGCATGCCCTGAATCCCGGCACTGGGAGACAGAGGCAGGGTGGATCTCTGACAGGCGCTCCAATAGGAACTCAGAACAAAGAAAGTCCCTTATACATACTGGAGAGGAGAGGCTTCTGTGATTAGAGATTAGTAGATTAGTGTAGGCGCTAGATTGGATATAAGGCTGTGGTAATTTAGGAAGCTGATGTGTTGCCCCACCATACCTTGTACCTGGTACATCTGGCTGTGGTTCCCCCTTGTAAAGAAGGTAAGAGGACCGCTTTCAGCATCAATTCTCTCCTACCTGTGGTTCCCAGGATTTGAACTCAGATCATCAGGCGTGGAAGCATTTCCCTCCTAAACCATTTTGCTGGCTCCCTGCTATTTTTTTTTTTTTTATTTTAACCTTCCTCCTGAGGGTATTGCCTCCTAACTGTGAACATGATAAAATGTTAATGCCTGATGCAATGATTTTTGTTTTTGTTTTTTGTTTTTTTTTTTTACAGATGTTCTCAAACAGTGATGAAGCTGTAATTAATAAAAAACTTCCCAAAGAACTCCTACTAAGGTAAGTCTGAGCCCTAATTCTGTTTCAGTTGGTGGTATACATCGTATTTGTATGTGAAGTATAAACTTGTTGCTAGTTTTCTGTTGCCAGTGTTTGTCAGGAAAGACCAACTTTTTGACATTGTCATCTACAGATGTTAGGCTGCATTCATGGCCTTCACAGGATCATGCATGAGGCCAGCTCACAGGCTATACCTGCTTGATCTATCTTACCTGGAATTTTAAACTTATTGTTGTAACAATTTTAAAAAGTTATTAACAGTGTTTCAGCTTAGACTTGCATATGATTTTGTAACTTGACTTTGCCTTTGCCTTATTGTAAGATAGGTAGAAATTTTTCAGTCCTTTGAAGAGAAAGTCTAGGCCATACCATATCCCTTCTCTTTTATGTTTGTATTAAAATGTTACCTGTACTGGGGACTCCATGAAGAGCATTGCTCCTTGTTTAAAAAGCATCTCTGTATACCTTCTGTGGAACAGACTTATACCCCACCACCATATCCCTACCTCTTGAGAGACAGGGTTTCTCTGTGTAGCCCTGGAACTTGCTCTAGACCAGACTGGCCTTGAACTCAGAGATCCACCTGCCTCTGCCTTCTTAGTGCTGGGATTAAAGGTGTGCATTACTTTTTTATTTCCCCTTTGAGACAGGGTCTCACCATGTAGTCCAGGCTGGCCTGGAATCTTACTGTATAGACTGGGCTGGCCTGGAAGTCAGAGATACTCTTACCTCTGCTTCTCAACTGCTGGTTCAAAGGCATGCACCACTAGGCCTGGCTCCTTGTTTTAAAAGTAAACACAATTCTTCTCTTCCTTAGACCACATTTAGGATTAGGATTTTACAGTACTTTTTTTTTAATCTTGTAGAAACTACATTGTAGCACTATCTGTGACACAAAATTCAGCCTCCAATTTAGAGATGTCTGATTTAAGAATTACCTAGAGCCGGGCGGTGGTGGTGCACGCCTTTAATCCCAGCACTCAGGAGGCAGAGGCAGGTGGATCTCTGTGAGTTCGAGGCCAGCCTGGTCTATAGAGTGAGATCCAGGACAGGCACAAAAACAACACCGAGAAACCCTGTCTTGAAAAAAAACAAAACAAAACAAAAAGAATTACCTAGGAAGAAATTAGCATTTGGGGAGTTATTTACTGATCCCCCTGGGTACCAGTTGGGTATTTAATCAGAATATTCTGTATTCATTTATATCATAACTGAGAAGGAAAATATATTTTCTTTTGGAGATTTAACAAATTATTGTGCTCAAAGACAGTGGTTTCTTTTTTGTTAATTTATTTTTTTGAGACAGTGTTTTACTGTGTAGCCCTGGCTGTCTTGGAACTTGCTCTGCGAACCAGGCTGGCCCTGAACTCAGAGATCTACCTGCTTCTGCCACCACCATAGCAAAGATAGCTGTTTCTTAATCTTTTTTTTTTTTTTTTTTTTTTTTTGTAGTCATTGTCTTACTCTGTAGCCCTAGCTGATCTGGAACTCACTGTGTAGACCAGGCTATTTTTTTTTCCTTTCTTTTTTTAAAGATTTGCCTTATTTATTTATTTATTTATCTTTCATTTTTATTTATTTAATTATTTATTTTTCTATTATCAGCTTGATACAGTATAAATTCTTATCCTAATAGTGAAATGTTTCACTGAGGCTTGCCCAGTGACTGGGCAAAACCAAAACTTACTATAAGCCACAGTCATCCTAGGGTCCCCCCTGCTAGGTAGCCTCCCTGGTTCTATGGGTTGCAGTCTGATTGTCCTTTGCTTTATATCTAGTGTCCACTTATGAGTGAGTACATACCATGTTTGTCCTTCTGGTCTGGGTTACCTCACTCAGGATGATATTTTCTAGTTCCATCCATTTGGACCAGGCTATTTTTGAACTAATGAAACTCCCTGATTCTGCCTCCTGAGTGCCAGGATTAAAGGCATGTGCTGTCACCCCTGACTCCTAGCTCCCTTGTAGCATTGAGACGGAATCACGATGAGCAAGAGACCAGCCGCAGGCTCCGAGATCTTCCTGTGCTTCACTCGTGCCCATTGCAGCGGTGCTCTGCTGCACGGGGCTGACTCTGCTGCACGGGGCTGACTGAGTCTGTAGCCTTAGCTGCGTGGAGTAGAGCCTTTCACGCAGTCTTCAGACGTCAGTCAAGTTTGCAGAGAATGTGTGTTCCTGGATCTCTTTCTTTGCACTGTTTGTGGTTATCTGCATTTCCTTTCAGATTTTAGATCTCTAAACTCACCTCCCACGCCCAGGATAATTTATCTTCAGGGTAAAAGTCATAAAAACCCTTAAAAATTTTATGTCATTCTCCTTTTTAGAAGGGACATGATCACATGTGGATTGTGGTATTGTGTGATGTGTTAAGGTACCCTAGACACAATCCTCCTCAGATGTGGAGGTCTGAGTATAACTGTCTGTCTCTGTTGTCCTCTGAGCTACATGCGACTTTCAGTCACTTTGTTGAAGAATATTTATTAGACATAATTGACATGGAACCATTAGAAATCAGTCTGAAGCCAGACATGGTGGAGCTCGCCTTTAATCTCAGCACTCTGGAGGCAGAGACAGGTGGATCTCTGTGAGTTCAAGGCCAGCCTGGGCTACAGAGTGAGTTCCAGGACAGCCAGGGCTGTATAGAGAGATCTTATCTAAAACAACAGCAACATCAGTCTGAGGTGAATGCGATGACACCTGGGAGGTGAGGCAGAAGGATCAGGAATTAAAGGCTGTTCTTGGCTACGTAGTAAATTCAAGACCAGCCTGGGCCAGAGACTCTTTCTCAAAACATGAAATTAGGGGTTGGGGATTTAGCTCAGTGGTAGAGCTCTTGCCTAGCAAGCGCAAGGCCCTGGGTTCGGTCCTCAGCTCCTGAAAAAAAGAAAAAAAAACATGAAATTAAAAAAAAATTTTAATCTGAGGTTAAACATTTTCTTGTTTTTTTGTTTTTTTTTTTTTGGAGGGGCGGGTGCTGAGGACTCAACCCAGGGCCTTGTGCTTGATAGGCAAGTGCCCTACCACTGAGCTAAATCTCCAACCCCCATTTTCCTATTTTATAATGAACAATATCAGTCAGAGCATGAAAGCCTTTTTTTTTTTTTTTTTTGAATCAGGGTCATAATCCTGACTGACCTGAAACTCTGCCTCCACAGGCCCTGAATTAGAGAGGCATGAGCCACCACATTTGGCAAACATGATCCTCCTAATGAACTGTTTAAAAGTTTCTCATACTTAGATCAGTAAGATAGCTCAGCACTTACTACAGTACCCTGATGACCTGAGTTTGATCTCCAGAACCCATGGAAAGTAGAAAGAGAGAATGGATTACCAAGTTGTTCTCTGACCTCTACACAAACACACATCAGCAGCCCCCACCACCACCACACTGACAATAAATAAAAGATTTAAAAAGGTTTCTAAAACTAATATTTTTGTACAGAGGATTTAAGGCCAGAAGGATGGGCAACCGTGCTGTGAGCTCAGCATATCACTTATCTTCCTGCTTCTGCCTCAGTCTCCATGAAGAAAGGAAGGCGTGGGGAAGGGCTGGCAAGTAGGATAAGAAAGTTTAGTTCCACCTCAAAACAGATGCCTCAGTTGGAGGCAGACATGGGCCTTAGCAAGTTCCAGGCCAGCCAGTGCTGCACAAACAAAGATCCAAATCTCTGCTGTCCTTTGCTCCTCTTGCTCAGTAGTAAGAATCAAACCTGGGGCTTTAACCATGCTTAGACAAACATTCTGCAGTGAGCTACGGTCCCAGTCCAGTTGTCTTTATTATATCGTTAGGGAGGTGATTTGCTTCTGGTGCTTTTTGTTTATTGGTTTTGAGACAGGGTCTCTGTGTAGCCCTGGCTGTCCTAGAATACATTATGTAGACCAGGCTAGCCTCAAAAGTCACAGATCCGGGGCTGGAGAGATGGCTCAGAGGTTAAGAGCACCGACTGCTCTTCCAGAGTTCCTGAGTTCAATTCCCAGCACCCACATGGTGGCTCACAACCATCTGTAATGAGATCTGGCACCTTCTTCTGTATACATAATAAATAAATCTTTAAAAAAAAAAAAAAGAAAGAGAGAGAGATGCACTTCAGCATCTTTAT